>QANX01004300.1:0-62401 GCA_003254975.1 Ochetophila trinervis | reverse complement strand
TTTTTTTTTTTTTTTTTTTAAACCCTTTCAATAAAACCATTCATCTATTTATAGAGGAAAGAAAACCTGGATAGAGGATATAGAAAACACAGAATTTCAGTTCAAAATATAAATTTAATTTTCTCTTTTTTTTTTTTTGGGAAAGTAATGGGATTGATTTAAGATTATCTTATCTCTAGAAATCTCTCTACTTTACTTTTCTTTTTTGGCTTGTCGAAGAGTTATTAGATGTGAGAAGCTACATACAAATAAAACTCTGATTAGTTGGTATTTTGGCACATGTACTAACTGACATTCATTTGTCCATAATTTAATAATAATAATTCTGATTTGGACATGTCACAGGGGAAAAGGTAGTGAGGCGTGTGGCTGGATTTGCTACAAAATAGACGGAGCTGGTGGTGGTTGTTTGTGGCCTTAGATGGTTATCCGCAAATTTTGAGTTCAGTTTGGCTAGTGTCCTTTAATTTTTCTGTGACAAACTTAGTACCTTTGTGTATCTCGCTGCAAAAGCTTTCCAACTATGGCTTGAGAGATATATGCTTGCTTGAAGTTGGCTTGGTGGAGTGGCAAGAAAAACTATAAGGCTTGTGGAGAAATGAGAAAAGTGACTGTTAGGCTTTGTCTTAAAAAATGTGCCATAATCATTTTTCAAATGTCTTTATCATTTTCTGAACTCAAATGCATATAAAATGACAGATATTTTATGTGATAAATGTTTAATAAATCATCACATGCATAAAATAATTTTATTACATGGTAAAAAATACACATATTAAGATCTGACTAAATGTTAAGATGGTTCAAGTACTAACTGATCTTGAACAAAAATTCTTTATTTATTCATCCACAACTTAATAATTACAACTACAATTTGGACATTTGGCTAGAGAGAGAAGGCAATCAGGTGTCTGTAGCTAGATTTTCCTTGGAAATATGCAGAGATGGTGGTGGCTGTGTATGATCTTGGGTGGTTTTTTGCCAACTTTGACCTCAGTTGTGGCTAGTCTCAAGTAGTCTCCCATTGAGAACCTTAGTACATGTGTGTACTTTCTCGCGAAAGCATTTGAATAGTACCAAGATCGAGTCTTTAACTCAAAGGAATGAAAGAGATATGGTGGCTTGAAGTTGGCTTGTTGGAGGGCAATAATAGCTATAAGACTTGGATCGAAATAGGAAAGGTCACATATAGAGTTTGGTTTTCTCCTTGAAAAACTTGTCATAGTGCCTTTATAACATAATCATGTATCATCTATGGGTCCATCTACAGTACAACCATCAAAATGGTTGTAATGGTACAACTATTATCCATAAAATAAGTAATTTGTCTATAAATGAGGTAACATTATCCACAAATTAAGTAACGCATTGTCTATAAATGGAGTAACATATTAATATTACTTCATTAAGGATTTGTTACTTCATTTATGGACAAAATTATTTTATCACAAATTTTGATAATTTTACTTTATTTATAAATAATATTACCTTATTTACAGATAAAATTACCTTATTTACAAACAACTTTACTTCATTTAGAATGATGGTTGTACCAATACAATGTACTGTAGAAAATCCCATCATCTATCCTCTCACTTATACATCTCAAATTTACCAGTTTTTAAGCTCAAATGCACATAATATGGCAATATTTTATGCTAAAATGTTTCACAAATCAATACATGCGCATAAAATAATGCTATAACATGTGAGAAAGTACACATAATTTAATGTATAGTAAATTACATGGAAAGTACCTGAACTATATCAGATGTTACAAATAGTTACCTAAATTTTTTATTTTTATTTTTTTGTATTTTAGTATCCAAATTGAAAAAAAAAAAAAACATTGCACAATTAGTACTTGAATCAAATTCCATTAGAAATGCACGTTAAGTAACGTGCCGTGCACGTGACAGTTACCTTATTATGAAACTCTTTGTTCGGGTATTATCAATGTATTTAACATTTTAATTTATTTAAATAAATATTAAATTTAAATATAAATAAAAATAAAAATTTATATTTATATTTAATACTATTTTATCATTATTTTTTGGTTTGTTTTAAAAGTTAATAAAATGAGTTTTCTCTCTTCTAGTACTTCATCTTCTTCCTCATCCACGTGACACACAATAGGTTTTCTTCCCCTTTCGTGCAACATCGGAGACCACCTTTATTGTGCCACTCTTTTGTTTTACAATCAATTACCCCACAATACCTATACCAAATCAAAGTCCCTACTTCCAAGAATCCCTTTTTTGATAACCTGTCATCTAAAGATCACCAAAAATTGTTGGAAAATGTGAGAAATTCAGGGACCCACCACTAGTTTTTATCTCCATTTTTTGCCCAGATCGAGCAAAAAGGACTTTAGACTTCTTAAGTTCATTTATGAGGTCCTTACAACCCAATTTTCAAGGGTGGGGAAGATTCACTGGTTGTTCTTCATTATAGTTTGATAGGCTCGTGCTAGTGATGCTCATACTGGGATGACCAAAAATTTAGAGAGGTTATTTATGTCTTTAGCGATTTCGACGATGTGAGCTGGCAAAATCGTTAGGTTATGTGTTTGATGTTCAGC
This sequence comes from Ochetophila trinervis, assembly GCA_003254975.1. Classification (NCBI taxonomy): domain Eukaryota; kingdom Viridiplantae; phylum Streptophyta; class Magnoliopsida; order Rosales; family Rhamnaceae; genus Ochetophila; species Ochetophila trinervis. Next base: position 59,817 of record QANX01004300.1, on the reverse strand, counting down.
TTTAGTCGATACAGTGATTGTTGTGTGTTCTCAATAAATGTTAGGTCTGGGATGGGTGCTTGCTCACAACCATCTGATTTTAGTTAAAATATATTAATTAATTAAAATATTAAATAAATAAGATTAAGAAACAATATATATTAAATAAATATTTAAAAATAAATATATTTATTTTGAATTTAATTTTATATTCAATATCTTATTTATTTATTGAGTAGATTATACTAGAAGGTACCTGAACTATATCAAATTTTACAAGTAGATATATGCAACGTGAGCGCCATGTGTTATTTAACATGCATTTTTGACAGAAATCGGCTAGGTACTTGCGGTACAACATTTTGGCCAGTTTGGGCACTAAAATGCAAAAACAAAAAAAGTTTAGATACCTACATGTAACAGTCGATATAGTTCAAGTAACTCTAGTGTAATTTACTCTTTAATGTATGATTAGTTGGTGCACTGGTAAGAAGTACTAACTAATCCACAATTAAAACGCTACAGTAGTTTGCCCTAACTTATTAATTATAACTTTGAAGTAGGCATGCTACCAGGAAGAAAGTGGTGGGCCATGTGTATATGAATTTGTAGCCAAAATAGGTCGAGCCGGTGATGGTTGTGGGTAGCTTTATGTGGTTTCCTGTCAACTTTGAGCAAAACTTTGGTCCGTCACTAGTGATTTTTCAGTAACAACCTTAGTATCCAAGTGTAGTTCACCGCGAGAGCTTTCCCACAGTACTAAGAGTCTTAACTCACCAAAATGAGAGAGATAGCAACTTGAAGTGAGCTTGGTTGAAGGGAAAGAAAAGGTAAAGGACTTTGGGAGAAATAGAGAAGGCAAAGGCTAGGGTTTCATTTCTCCTCAAAAAATATGTTGTAATGTCTTCATAAATATACATCATCATGTGTTAGCTTTTTTCTCACCTGTACAACTCTACCTAACCAGTTTTTGATCATATAATAATGCTATATTACATATGAGAAATGACACATAAATTAAGGTCTAATGAGTTGGTGAACTGGTAACAAGTACTAACTGATCTTGAATTAAATGCTAGATTCATTTATCCATATGTGAATTATTACAACTTCGATGTGAACATGCCACCGAGGAGAAAGTGGTGGGGAGCATGTGGTCAGATCTGCCACAGAAATAGGTAGAGCTGGTGTTGGTTTCGGTGTCTTTAGGTGATTTTCTTCAAAATTTGAGGTCAATTTTGGTTGGTTTCCTATGATTTTATAGTGAAACCCTTAGTATTCGTGTATAGCTCATCGTGAGAACTTTCGCATGGAAACAAGGTTGAGTCTTAATTCGCTGGAATTTGAGATGATGTGCGTGGATTATATTTTTGCAAGTATACGAATCATATCAAATAATAAATTGGTCTTTGTATGAAAGATGGATGTCTAACCCTTAGGGACTAGTATTTAAGTACTAGATTTCCTAAGTCTATATGTGATATTTAGGCTCTCAAATTCAAATGGACAGAAAAAAATTAATTTTTATAAAACTAGAATGAAAAGAAATCAAAGAGATAAACAAACACAATAAAAGTAATAAAATGACCACAATGAACAATCTTTATATTAATAACAATTGTCACCGGTTGTTACAATACAAAGAAAAAAAATAAAAATAAAATAAGAAGTGGTGATGACCAATCTTATCTCCTTTAACACTTTTTTGTGGCTTCATGGAGAAGCATAAATGATGGAGAAGATGATAAAGAAGTGGAAAATAGGACAATGGAGAATGGAAGGTGCTGCTATGATAGATATGGTGCAGTGGAGATGAATGTTGGCTAGGGTTATGTTGTGGAGAAGATGGTGGCTATTTTGTGTGGCTGTGGAGGTGTAATTGTTGCTGTAAAATGAAGACAAAATGGAGGAGAAAAAGAGGGGAAAATGTGGGAATGGAGAGGAGAGAAAAGAGAGGGGGTTGTTGCCTCTAGGAAAAAAGTTGTTAACCAAAACCTAAAATGATGTATATATAGACTTAGGATTTGACAAGGTGACTTAGGATGAAAGATTAAAATAATAAAATAGTTAGACAAAAGACAAAAATAAAGTGAAAAATTGATGCTGGCCAAATTTTGCTTCATATGAGAGAGATATTTGATTTTGATTGTAGTCCAAATTTTATCCAGACACAATAATGCAAGAATATGATTCACATGTGATTTGCTTATTTGGCATGCTTATGTGGCACATCTTGGCTCTTGATTTAGCATGACGATGTGTCATATGATGTGGCAAAAATTATCTTTCACACTAAGCTCAAATGATGTGGCAATCCAAGTCATAAATTCATAGGTGGCAATCCAAATAGAGTAAGGAAACTTTCCTTATTTATCACCCATTCACATCAGCCAAATTCAAACTACCTTTTGGGTGAACAAATGAGAATAAAATCCATCTTTTCCACTGAAAATATTATATCTGTGTCTTATCTTTCCACGGACATATTATATGTGCAATTTTGACACCAATAAGGCATTCAAATTTCAATTTTTCCACAGGAGAGAAAATAGGCCGCAGCTGCAATTTCTTGAATCTTTAAAGAATAAACTGCATTGATTGGATTATCCAATTGCCATGAAATTTTCATAGATGATCCTTGATGAGTTATGAAATTTATATGACTATATTCACTCAAAAATTCATCTTGTAGCTCCAAATATGCTTAAAACAGTACTAGTTAAGTCAAATTTTAGCTTTTTCTAAATAAGGAAAGTTTCATATGTGCCTCCACTTGTATTAATGTTGGCCCTTGAACACTATTTGATCATGTCCTTGATAATTTAAGTTCATTTTTAAATTTCTCCACATAAAACTCTATTTTTGCAAGTTTATCCCTCAACTATGTCAAAATTACCAAAATATCCATGTTTTGTGTTGAATTTGCAAAATATTTTATTTTTATCTACAAAAGGAAAAATAATATAAATTAATGCATTTCTAAACAAAATAAGCACAATCTAGCATATTAACTAAAATGATAGCCTAAAATGATAGCATTTTTAGGCTTAACAAGAGATATATTGTGGCATGAAGTTCGCTTGGTGGAGATATGAGAAAAGCTATAAGACTTACGTAGAAATGGGAAAGGCAATGGCTAGGGTTTAATTTCTCCTCAAAAAACATGTTATAATGTCTTTATATGTATAATCATGAGTTAGCTTTTCTCTCACTTGTGAAGCTCTTTTACAACTTTTTGAGCTCAAATGCACATAGAATGACGACATTTTCAGTGAAAAGTTTCACAAATCAATACACACGCATAAAATAATGGTAATGCATGTGAGAAAGCACACATAAATTAAGGTCTGTCAATTGGTGTTCTGGTACCAAGTACCAACAAAGCCATAATTAAAATGCAACATTCAACTGTCCGTAACATAACAATTACAAATCCAATTTAGATATGCCATAGGGAGAAGTTAGTGGGGGCACATGTAGTTGGATTTTCCATCGAAATGGGCAGAGCTGGTGGTAGGTTTATGTGGTCGTAGGTTGTTTTCAGCCAACTTATACTCAGTTCTGGTCCATATTTGGTGGTTTTCCAACGACAACCTTAGTACCTGTGTGTAGCTCACCACGAGAGCTTTTCTAACTGTACCATGATCAAGTCTTAACTTGCCAGAATGAGAGAGCTATGGTGGCTTGAAGTTGGCTTGTTAGAGGAGCGATAATAGCTATAAGACGTGGTTAGAAATGGGGAAGATTGGAGATAGAGTTTGGTTTCCCTTTGAAAAATGTATCATAATGCCTTTATATAAACATAATGATGTATCAACTGTCATCTCACTTGTACATCTCAATTTTACTAGTTTTAAGCTTAAATACGCATAAAATGATGACATTCTATATAACAATGTTTCACAAATCAACACGAGCGCAAAACATAATGCTATTACATGTGAGAAAGTACATATAATTAAAGGTTTGATTAGTTGGTGTCCCTATACCAAGTACTAACTAATCCAAAATTAAAATGCTATATTCATTTTTTCTTAACTTAATAATTACAACTTCAATGTGGACATGCTACTAGGGAGAATGTGGTGGGGCGCGTGTAGCGGGATTTGTTGAGGAGGTAGGTGGAACTTGTCGTGGGTTGTGGGTGGCCTTGGTGGTTTTTTGCCAACTTTGATCAAAGTTTTGGTCAGTTACCGGTGGCTTTCTAATGATACCCTCAGTATGCATGTGTAGCTCACAGTAAGACCTTTCCCACGATACTAAGATCGAGTCTTAACTCACCGAAATGAGAAAGGTATGGTGGCTTAAAGTTGCGTTGGCTGAGGGGTGAGAAAAGCTATAAGACTTGGAGAGAAATGGAAAAGGAGATGGCTAGGGTTTCAATTCTCCTCAAAACATGTGTCATATTTTCTTTATGGGCACGTTTCGTAAGCATGACTGTATTGTATTAATCTTCTTGTACTGGACTGAATTGTATCTTAATGTATCGTGGTGTATGGTATTAATATTGTACAATGCTTAGTGTGGAAACGTACTGTACTATAATTTTTTATAAAAAAGGAAGAAATTAATTTTTGATAATATAAATTGATTTTTATTGTTAAATATTTGAATAATTTTTTTATAGTTATTAGAAGGATTTTGTTATATTAGAAGACAAGAATAAAAAACATAAAGAAAGAAAGAAAAAAAATAGAAGCAAATAGCAATAGTGTGTGTGATACCCTACCCACCTTTATGGCTAGATTGTGCACCGTATTATGCAGTATGACCGTGGGTCTCAACAATTTCAATCTGCCTTGGAAAACACAAAGTAAAAGGCAAACATGGGATAAAACCAATTACTGGTGTGACCCTCTCTTGTACCTCAAGGAAAATGCACCATATATACACAATCATGGGTCAGCTTGCTTCTCACTTGTACAGCTCATTTTCACCAGTTTGTGAGCTCAAATGCACATAAAATTATGATATTTTATAAAATTTTCACAAATTAACATGCGCACATAAAATAATGCTATTACATATGAGAAAGTACACATAAATTAATGTCTGATTAGTTGGGCCACTGGTACCAAGTACTAACTTATCCATAATTAAAATATGAGATCCATATGTTAATAATTACAATTTCAATGTGGACATTCCACCAGGAAAAGGTTATTGGGCACATGTGGCTAGATTTGAGACATATAAAGGCAGAGCTGGTGGTGGTTTTCAATTGCCTTAGATGATGTTTTTGCCAACTTTGAGTTCAACTTCTGTTGGTAGAGGATCCTAAAAAAATGTGTCATAATATCTTTATATATATATATATATTAATGTTTCAGCTTTCATCTCACTTGTACATCTCATATTTACTAGTTTTTAAGCTCAGGTGCACATAAAATGACAATTTTCAGTGAAAAAGTTTCATAAATCAATACACATGCATAAAATGATGTTAATGCATGTGATAAAGTACACATAAGTTATGGTATGATCAATTGGTGTGCTGGTACCAAGTACTCACTGATACGGAATTAAAATGCTACATTCATCAGTTGATAACATAATAATTACAAGTCTAGTATGGACATCCCCGACTACGGAGAAGTTGGTGGATTGCATGTGGTCGAATTTTCCACCAAAGTAGGCAGATTTAGTGGTGGTTTTTGGTAACCATGAGTGGTTTTCAGCCAAATTTTTGCTCTGTTTTGGCTGGTCTCTATTGGTTTTCCAATGAAAACCTTATTTTTCGTGTGTAGCTCGCATTAAGTACTTTCCAACAGTACCAAGATCGAGTCTTAATTCGCCAGAATGAGAGAGATATAGTGGCTTAAAGTTGGCTTCGTGGAGGGTTTTGAAAAGCTATAAGACTTGGAAAGAAATAGAAAAAGTGACGGCTAAGGTTTCATTTGTCCTCAAGAAACATCTCATAGTTTCTTTCCTATATGCATAATCATATGTAGTTGTAAGTCCTCTCACTTATACATCTCATTTTTACTAGTTTTTGAGCTCAAATGCACATAAAATGATAATACTACATGTGAAAAAGTTTAACAAATCAACCACATGCATAATATAATGTTACTACATGTGAGAAAATACACATAAATTAAGGTATGATCAGTTGTTGTACTAATACCAAGTACTAACTTATCCAGAATTTAATGTTACATTCATTTGTCCATAGTTAATCAGTCATCATCAATCAGCCAACATACCTTGTTGCTACCAATTTTGAAACCATATGCAAAAAACAAGGTTTCTAATTTTTCAGGTGGCTCATCCAGCATTTAAGCTTGACTGACCTATTAAAATTTCTCCCTTTTGTTCTTGCAAACTTTCTCTACAACAACACCTAGACTACACATTCATCCTAAACTAGTAATACTATGTTGCATGGCTCTCCTTTTCGCACTACATACAAGAACCAAAGCTCTTCCTATCTCTTTCTCAGTTTGATCTCTTTTTACTTCTTTCTCTTTTCCTAGTATTACCTTCTTTTTGCTTTTCCATAAAGCATTTTCAATAAGCTCTTCTTGCTTTAAATACTTTCTTTACTCAATAGCTTGAAAAGCATTTATCAATTCCGAGAACTATATCTCATGAATATCTCTCGATTCTTCTAAAGAAGAGATCTTAGCTTAAAATCTCTTGAGCAAGCTATATATATGTAAAAAGTAGTAAATAGAATTCGAGAACTCAAATATTTCCTAGAAATATTATATAGAGTAGTAAATGCAAAGGAAATGAAATTCGAGGACTCAGTCCTCCCTCACAATAATATTGAAAGCAGTAAGTGCAAAAATTAAAATGCAAAAAATTAAAAATCAACACATAGATTGTTAGGTAGAAAACTTCTCTCAGTGAGAAGAAAAAATATGGGTGTCAGCCATCACCTCTATCATAATTCACGAAGTAAGAAAATGGAGACCGCATACAACAAGACTCAAAGTGTAAGAGATCTGTCAACATCTCTAGCCACTGTGGTAATTTTATGACCAATTTCCTAGTCTTAGACTCCATGGACTTTTAACAGCTCCACCATCACTACAGTCCTCATCGGAAGAGCACAACTTCACTACTGTCACATCAATCTTCCTCATAAGTGCAAATCACATACAACAAATCCCAGAGAGATGTAACAAATATATGTTAAGGGAAGTATATCTAAACCAATCTAAGGGGAAATAAACCTATAGGGTTCTCTCACTAAAAAGAAAATTGGTAAACAAAGAAACCAATCAAAATCAGCAAAGAAAAACACATAAAAATAATAGAGAATCAATCTATGATAAGCATGATGAACAAAATATGTTTAGATTTGATCTATAATGAACCTAAACTCACAAAAACATAGAAAAACACCTCTGGCTGTCAATAGAGGTTTTCCCTTTTTTCTTTAACTTTTTTCCTTAGTGAAAAGATAGGGTTTTAATGCATCAAACATACATTGTTCGAACAATGACCAAAACATTGTTGGAACTATATTTGAATCATTGCTCACGATGTGTTACATTGTTCGAACAATGACATCAGCATTGTTCAAACGATGGACAATTCAAACTTAAGAGTAGTCATTTTGTCATTGAAAATATTTATAAAAATAATCTAAAACCATGTCGACATGCCACAAAGATAAATCCAAGTAAAAATAATAAAACCAGTGAAAATCAAACTTGAATTTAGAAGGAAAAATGTTGTGTGAGAAAGTGTGTGCCTAACCACCTAATCATGTAATGAGGTCTCTAAGTCACTTACTACTCCTAATTGAGAATTTTTCTTAAAGCTATGGAATGGACTGAGACTAGCACACCTTACAACCAAGTAATTTCTATGATAAAAATTACCAACACAAAAATTGACTCAACAATCTCCCTTTTTGGATTTTTTATGTCAAAACAGTTTAACACACTTGGCACAAAAAAAAATTATATATACAACACTAGTATGTACAATTCCATCCCAAACTACATTGGTGCACTCTAGCACTCAAAACTACACATAACTCCCCCTAAATTTAATAACTCTAAACACTACGGAGATCTTCGAAGAACAAAACCTGAACAACAAAGCATAAGAAACATGTAAACAGAAAACCATATAAAAACTGGACATTACCAAAAAGAAAAATAAGAGAAAATGATGATTGAATGGATAAATAAAAATAATGCACATTATGCTCTACTAATATTGTGAAAGCGAAAGCCAAAAGTCCTTAAAAAGAGGATCCCAAATTTTCAACAAATGTCACTTATCTTGAATTAAAGTGTCAAAATGATCCCAGAGTCCAAATTTGTCAAGAATAGTTTTACAATTTGATCCATGTTGGTTTCTGTCTGGACTTCAAAGATGTATTGGAAGAAAAGGTTAGCTAATTAGTATTCAATTTAAATATAAATCTTTAATTTCTCAACAAAGTCTTACATGTCCTTAATATATATATATATATTGTGCTATATATATAGGGCATATGAAGCTTGGCGTTCAAAGGGAAAAAAATATAAATTCGAGGGTAAACAACAAAGGTAAATATATTAATTCTTATTATAAAAGATTTGCTTGTTTTTGTTTTTTTTGCCATTAATTGAATAATACTAGTTATTGAATGATATACATATATACAAATATAGACTCCTAGGCAACCTGTCAACATAGAATGAGACTAGTTTGTTATAATGATTATGTGTGACATCGTAAGGAGCTGTGAAGATCCCAAGACTTAAAAAAAATGGCAAATATAAAATATTGTGTTCATTTGATATGTCATTTAGCTTTTATTAATATATGAAAAATAAATTAAAATGAATATAAAAGTTAAATTCGATTAGGAGACATTACAATCAATACACTGGTGCTTTACGTAAATTTAGAAAACTATTTTAACTATTTTTATTATGTTTCCCAAATTTATATTTATAAATACAACACAAAAAGTATTTCTAGTGTCTCTTTTTATTTATTTAATTAATGTTTAGAATTTTTTTGAAAAAATAACAAAATAATGTGACACGTGTATCCTACATGACGTATTTTTTGTATCCTACATGACATATTGCCAATTATACATTTTTTTGTTGAAAACATATCAAATTGGCCATATACGCGACAATGAAAAAAATAATGTGTTGCCTAAGCTCAACATTAATAAATTTTGTTTACAATATCGCGACGTTTGATGTAAAATGATTGTCGAATATCTAGCAAATCTCTACAAAATCGAATGGTGAGTTTGGAAACATCCGCTGGAAGAATTGCCTCTGTGCCATACACTAAAGAAAATGGAGTTGAACTTGTTGGCTCTCTTATGGTAGTCCTGTAAGCCCATAATACCCCTAGTAGCTCCTTAGCCCACTTTCCTTTTAATTCCTCAAGCCTCTTTTTTAAAGTATTCAATATTATTTTATTCATGACTTTAGCCTGTCCATTACCTTGAGGATGTCGCTGTGTAGAATACCCAACTACAATTTTCCCTGTGGAACAAAATTTTTTGAACTTTTGACAAATAAACTATGATCCATTATCCACAATAATAATATGAGCCAGACTGAATCTGGTCAAGATGTTCTTCCAAATGAATGCCATAACATTACAATCCTTGACGTTTGCATGAGACTCAGCTTTAACCCATTTGGAAAAGTAATGGGTGGCTACCAAAATGAATTTATTTTGTCGAAGAGCTTGAGGTAATGGCCTGATTATATTCATTCCCCACTGAATGAACGGCCATGGATTTGAAAAAAAAAGTCAATTAAATGAAAAGAACATGGTGTATTGGAGCAAATGTTTGACACTTCAGATATTCTCTAGCATATCTCTCAGAATCTGTCATCATTGTCGGCCATAAATACCCTTACAGCATTATCTTTTTTGCTAAAGACCTACCTCCATAATGATTTCACAAAAACCTTCATGATTCTCGACCATTACTTTTAACGTAGAACCCTGGCTTATACACCTTAACAAAGGTCACAAAAAAGACCTTAGATACAACTGACCTCCAAAAATGCAATATCGTGTCGCCTTTGATTTTAGTTTTTGTGCCTCAAACTTATCCCTCAAACATTTCCCATCCACAATATAATCCAAAATTTTTTTAATCCATGTTGCATCTTCTGTCTAGACATTATTGACCTCAGGTGACATTATGCTTTGCTCTTCTAAAATAGCTACTGGTATTGTATGTTTCCCTTCCATACTTGCATTTGAAGCTACATAGACCTCGGCAATTGTTGCAGCTCTACCATCTCGAACCCTACCATTAATTTCTTTGCCTTTTTAAGGTATGACGACATGGTTGGATCCTTTTCTATATGTGTCCCTTGCACCTGGCTAATTACCAATTGAGAATCACTAAATACTTTTCCTGAGGTGGCTCCCATCTATTTCACCAACCATAACCCTGTCAGTAAAGCTTTGTACTCAGCCTCTTTATTCCTGGCGGAAAAACCAAAATGCAGGAAATGCTTAAGTTTTAGCCCCTGACCCTTGGGCATTAGAAGATCCATCAACATAAATTTTCCACCCCGACTTGTAACCTTCTGCTTCTTTTTTAGCCTCATCTCCTTCCACAGTGAATTCATCTATAAAATATGCCAAAACTTGAGACTTGATTGTTGTCTGTGGAACATAACATATGTCATAACCACTTAGCGTTGTTGTCTACAGCGCCATTCAACCAGCTAGATCTAGCTTATGCATAATGGCTCGGAGTGGATAAGATGTCACTACTTCTATCTTATAACTCTAAGAGTATGGATTCAGCCTTCTTGCTGAGATAATTAGAGAATATAAAAGCTTCTCTAAATAAGAATACCTTGTCTCAGCATTTTTCAGCACTCCTCACCAACACTGAACTGACGATACTTTCCGAAACTGATAAATACAGTTGTAATATATCCCTTTCCTTTGGTTTTACCAAGAGTGGATATGACCAAGGTAACTCTTCAATTCCTTGAACGTTATTTAACACTCGGCTTTCCACTCAAATATGCTTCAATCTTTTAGCACTTTGAAAAAATTGTGGCATTTATGTGAATATCTTCAAATAAAATGACTGAGTACCGCCATTCTTCCATTCAATCTCTGGAAATATTTTTTGCACCGAGGAGAGGGCATGTCAACCAATGCTCGAATCTTATCCAGGTTCACCTCAGTTTCTCTTTGCGTTACCAGCTACCCAAGAATTTTCCCGAAGATACTCCGAAAGTGGACTTCGTCAGATTCAATTTCGTCTGATACTTCTCCAATAATTCAAAGGTTAACTTCAAATGTCCTAGATGATCCTCATCTTTCAAAGAATTAATCAGCATGTCATCAATATATACTTCCCTTGTCTTTCCAATTAAATCCTTTAATATTTGATTGACCAGCCTCTGTTATGTTGCTCCTGCATTTTTTACTCCGAAGGGCATTACCTTATAACAATATGTCACTCTCTCCGTCATAAATGAAGTTTTTTCTTTATCCGAAAGGTGCATAAGAATTTGATTATACTCTGAAAATTCATCCAAGAAACTCATTGCCTCATGCCCTACTATCGGATTTACAAGTTGTTCAATAATTGAAAGAGGAAAACTATCTTTCAGACAATAATTTTTCATATCTGTAAAATCCAAACATATTCGATTTGTCCCATTCTTTTTTCTTTACAACAATAATATTTGCCAACCACTCTGGATAATGTACTTCTTGGATCATTTTATTTGCCATCAGCCTATCCACATTTTCATTTATTACCTGGTTCTTTTCTTGAGCAAACCTCTTTCTTTTTTGCTTCATCGATTTGAAGCTTGGATACTTCATAATTCATCCTCCTTAAAGTTGCTAAGAAGACAATGTCTACTGAAATCCCTTCATCAACCAATACCCGTTTCAACAAAAAATTATCATATTGAACTCGGATAACCAAAGCATCATCATGATGAAAGTGCAAACCTTGTCTATCTTCCTCAGAAAATAGAATCGGTGGGATTCCTAACTTCTTGTAATTTGTTGTAGATAGTGACGATACTTTAGCTAATTTCATATGCCTCTTCTTTGTTGATGTCGTTTCTCCTCCACTAGCAAGCCTTTATGAATGAAATTTAATTATTCATTATTCACTCCAAGTTTTTCTTCATATATGTTCTCTCAGATCCCAAATTTTACCTTGGATTCTCTTGGTTAAACTTGAATCTTATATGTTTGACTTTGTGCCATATCCGATGCAAGCAAAAAGTTTTTTAGGTATCCCATTTGAACTAAAGTCTCAACTTCAGCTCTAAAAAATTTGCACTCCTTGGTCTCATGACCATATCCCCCATGAAAAGCTCAAAACCTCCGTAAACCTCCCGCCTTCAGATTTTCACTTAGTTTTTTAGGCCATTTCACATAGTTTTTTCCCTGCAAATGTTTCACAACATCCACTACAGGAATACTAAAAGGATATTGCCATTTGAAGTCCTTTGGATTCCCTTTTTATCTCGGATCTATTGTTGTACATGTTTCCCATGTGAAATATTTGACATGTTTGCCACTGTTGGACCCCATAAGTACTCAAACCTTCTTCTGTTGGTATCAGCTATAGAACTTATTACCGATTCATGCCTCAGATCTCTACTTTTTTCTCGTCTGTCCTTTTTCAACTCCGCTTCAACTTCAATTGTTTGTGCTAAAGTATTAGGAGTATTCTTCACAAGTGAGTAGAATAGCAGTCCATTCTTCAACAATCTTTTCGGAAACGCCTCTACAGCTATGGACTCATTACACCCTAGAATTTTGATTTCCTCTTTATTAAACCGGCGAGTATAATTCTTTAAACTTTCTCCTTTCCTCTGAAAAATTAAAAAGAGAAAATTATCCTGCTTTTGAAACCGAATACTCTATGCAAACTGGGCTTTAAAATTAACACTGAATTGATGCAGATTGGAGGCTATGATACCAGGTCAGTGTGGGTCCAATCAAACATGTTGAAAAGATTTTACACAACATTGCCTCTAGTTTATCATCAGAAATTCTGAGGGTCACCATTGTATCATGATACCTTACAATGTAATCCTTTGGATCAGTTATTCCATCAAACACAAACAAAAGGAAACTAACCCTAGAAGTGGTGAAACTTCTGCTATTCTTCTTGCAAATGGTGTTTGTACCAAGCTCCTCAACCATTCCTCGTCCTCACTTTGACTAGTCCTCATCTGTCGTTTCAACTCCTTACTGACTGCTTTGACTATTTCGTCTATCGTTTTATTTCTTTTGTCTCCTCTGGTTCTCAACGCAAGTGTAGAAGACTCCACCTGCTCAAAGTTATTAGGAAAAGCATTATGAGCCTCATTTATCCTTTTTTCGTCCTACTACTTTCCAATTCTCTTGACTCTTAAGACCTTTTATCCCTAAAATTGCCATCAGATTGTTCAATGGTACTGATGCTACTAGTGATTGGATTCCCTAGCACTAAGCATGGCTAATATGAGGGAATTGACATGGCCCCACCATTTCTGGATGCTAGTTCGGAGGTTCCGTAATTCCTGATTGATTTGTCAGAACCATTGGGGTAGTTAAAAATTGTTGAACAACCGGTTCAACTTATGTTCACTCTATGTGAGGAACGAGTCAAACTATGATTATTGTCTCTAAATTCTTGATTCGTTCCTCCTGGTTGGTGAAAGTGGATGGTCCAACCATGGAAACTGCTATTTTGTCTTGATTTGACATCAAGTTGCAATCACGTTAAAAATACCAAAATTTGGAATCCCAAGAATTGAAGTGAATTTAAACCTAGAAGTATAATCAAGTGTAGGATGTGAAATATCCCTTACCTGGCTCATCAAACTATGATTAAAACTTTTCATCGTCACCATACTCCACTTGGATTTGCCCCAACATGAATAAAAAAGCGTAACAACAATGGTGTGGTACCTGCCAAAGGGACTCTAACACTCAAATCAATACCTCAAAAAGATATACTACGTAGAACTTAGAAGATATTTTTTCCTAAGAGCTTACCTCTTAGGTTCCTCTCTTATTTTTAGATCATGCACATCATTATGAACTTGTAGCTGCCTAAGCATTAATATTGACATCGTGGTTTACTAATCATTATGATCATAAATATTTTGGAGTTGTTCTTGTTCAATACGATTATAATTGGTGCTAGGGTTTGCTGGACACGTGTCAGAAAGCTTGGAATTCTTTATTTAAAGCTCGGCTATAATGCCTTAGACTTTTTAGCTTGGGAACCTGTTGAATACGCACTTTGCATACTCTCAATCATGGGTAAGGGTACCTAATACCTTTTTTGTTTCCTTTTAACACTTACTAGTCCCTCAGACATCTTGTTACTGTGAATTTTGTCTACATGTCCTTTCCTCATGAGCCATTATACTTTGACTAATTCTTTCTTGGATTTAATGCTCAGATAGAAACGATGTCCCTCGTTGCTCGAAAAAAACTTCGTTCCTCGTAGAGTCATCTAAACATGGTTTTAACCTGAATTCCGAAGAGTTTACCTTTGGGTGTAAAATATGGTCCACATTTACGATATATTTTTCAGATTAAGTACATGTTAATATTTCATCTATGATATATTTACAATATATTTACGATATATTTTGCACTTTACATTTCACATTAACTTCAAAAAAAAATTCAAAAAAATGTGTCACATTGTCTTTGAATTTTTATTTTTTTTTTTTGTCATTTTAGTTCAATTATACATTTTCAACAGATAAACTTTTTAAAATGGATAGTTATGGAATATCATCAAGTAATAACTCATGGATACATTCTCAAACTCAACCATCAGGGGTTAGTAGTTATGAACAAAGTCAATCAACGTCATATACATATCTTGACTATCAGCATATACAATCACATGAAATATTATATCCATATGGTTGGCATATGAACAATTACATGCAAAATTATCAAGGAGATGTGCCTTTTGATCAATATTTCTCTCAATACATAACTAGAAATGAGGATAAGGAAAAGAGTGAAAATTTTCAACCACCAAGAAATTCTATGTGGTATTGACTCATATTTAAGTAATTATGTACTTGTATTATTATTCTGATTATTGAATAATTCATTACTTAATTAATAACATTTTTGTTCCCGTCAGCGAGTACTATAAGTCTCTTAATTATAATAAATATGATTTCTGCTCAATGTTTTTTCAATTGTTTATAGTTGAATTGATAAAGTATCTAATAAATAAGCATATCCTGAAGTTTCATTAAAACATTTCATATTATTCTATAAATTTCCATCATTTCTTTCGTATTTTTATTGATATCGATATTCTGTTGATATTTCCATCGATATTTTTGTATTTTTGACCTTCGATATCTTCGTCGTTACCAATATTTTTGGATAAATTCCTTTCATTTCATTTCATTTTATTTTATTTTGGATTTTTTTGCAATATATATCGTTTAAAATTTGCACTTATATTTATGAAGTATCAAAATTGTTGCACCTATAGTCCCATACTTTAACTCTATTTGTTTCTTCCATTAAATGGTACATGAAGTGCACATGATCATGGGTACCTCTTCTTTCTCTATCTTCTTCTTTTTCAAATGGGTTTTACCATTCTTCTTGATTACCGCCATCATCGATTCGCCTCAAAATTCCAAACACCCACCAAAAAAATAAATAGATCCAACTTGCATGACTTTTGTTTCTTAAGCACGACCTCAGGCAAAGGAGGCAATTCATGTTAGTGGGTCTTATTTTGTGTCAACCCATTATTTAATCATGTTAAAATTTATCAATCCCAACTTGTTTAGCTTGTTATTTAATAGTAGCTTTTCATAAATTATTGATATTTATTATTTACTTTGATGCATATGATAACTCCTATCGTAGTAAATATAAATAAATATATGTAACATTTATGTTTGTGTATTGGCATAAAATTTATATGCAGGCACACATATTTGATAATACTATATTAAGCATATGTGCCAACTATCACCAAAAGCCACCATGTGGATGACGCAAATGGTGAGCCTCTCCTCCAATGAGTCGTATGCAATAGTAGAAACCAAAAAGATTGAATCAAATCAAACTGCCATCAGTTTCAAATATATAAATGGGTAGAAGAGTTTTTTGGAGTACTGTGATCATACTACACTACTACATGAGAACCAACATGGTCATCACCCTTCTCTTTAGTCTATGGAACCGACGCTGTAATTCCAGCAGAGATAGCTAAAAAAACAATCAGGATTGGTGGCCAACTTAAGCCATTGAACAATCAAATGCAGAAGCTAGCCCTTGATGAATCCCAGAAGCTTTGAGAGGCCAAAGCAATAAAGTCCAGTCAATACCAACAATTAGCATCTCAGCACTACAACGCGAATGTCTGGAGTAGACAGTTTCGAATAGGGGATAAGATGCTCTGTAAGGTTTTCCAGAATGCCCAAGATCTTAATGCCAGAAAACTCGGACCCAACTGGGTGGAACCTTATACGGTCATCTCGTTCCCTTGGCCTAGTATATATCGACTTCACTCTAATTCTTTTCCTAAAATTATTGTATTAGCATTTGTGTTTTTTTAGATTTTTTAAATTTTCTTAGATTGGGAGGCTGGATGGCCACCACTCCTATACAGTCGATAAAATTCCTTTTCATATCTATCATCATTTGGTGCATAAAAGATCATTTTATTCTGAAATAATAGTTGATATGTCACTATCTATCCAAATCCTCAAACCGCAGTGTTCAACTAGTGGTCATAACTATGCACTAGTATAGGACTAAGGAAAACAAATAACAGATCTCGGATTGGAGAAAACTATGAATATCTATTGTGGCCGAAATTCTTCTTCTCTAAACCTCTAGAATTGTGTCTAAAATATAATGAAAAATAATTTAGATAGAACTCAACGTAATGTAGAAGAGAAGACTTCTTTTAAAGCTCCAAGGTGTAGGGTATTCATAGGAAAAAAGTGCTAGTAGAGCTAGGAAAAACTCTAGAGTTATAACCTTACCCTAATCCTAATTTTCCAAGATAATAGGAAACAAAATATTAAATAAAAATCAAATCTCCCTATTATATCTCACATGGTTAGCCCTATGAGGATAAATAAGTAATTGGTGCCTTCAAAATTATGTCACACTCCCAATTAGATTAGGAAAGTAATTCATATCTCTTTTGGAATCCAATCTCTTTCCAATTCTAATTTCTTCTTCAATTAAATACTCCAATTAATATTATTGGAATAATCTGAACTTTACAAGTGGCAAGTGATGTGGCTATAATAACGCACATGGCTGGAGAGTGATGATGTGGCAATCCCCAATCATTCATGCATAGGTGGTATCCTAGTTGGCAAAGACATTTTCTTTTATATCTTTAATGTCCATCAAACATATTACAAGTACAATTTGGATGACCAAATGAACTCCAAATTCACTGATCCCAGTTGCAAAAGTTAGGCCCATGTCTTAGCCTTTTAGGAATATCTTGATCGCACAAAATTGACCATGGAAAGGCAGTCAAATATCAATTTTTCCATAACAGTATAAGTCTATCGCAACTGCTAAAATTGTTCATCTTCAAAATCAAACTGGTAATGATTGGCTGATCCAATTGCAATGAAACTTTATAGAATTTAACTGATAGGCATAAAATGTTAATGTTTTTATGCCACTTTTTATATTGAATTTTAGGTATTTTATAAGTAATTGTTAATGAAAAGTACTGAATTACTGTATTTTTCTATTTTTCAGTAAAAGAAAGATAAAAGCTGTAATTACTGTATTTCTGCGCAATCTTTACTGAGAAAATCATATCTTGAGTTACACATTTAGGTTTTGTGCAATTCTAGTTGAAAAAGATTCTTGATTCACTATGCTTCAATTCTGTAAAGTTTCATTTCAATTGATTTGGCCAATCAGTATCAGTTTGATTTACAAGATCAATATTTCCAACAGTTGCGGCAGAGTTACACTATCTTAAAGAAATTGGAATTTGAGTGTCTTCCCGATGTCTAAATTGTGCAAACAAGATATAATTGGAAATATAAGACATATACCTGATGTTTTCAACCAAAATCAGTGAATTCAGAGTTCATTTGGTCATCCAAAGTGTGCTTGGAATATGCTGACAAACACTGGTGATATAAAAGGAAACTATCTTTGCTTACGAAGATGACATTTATGATTGGACTGCCATGTCATCATATTCCAGCCATATGTACAAATTTTGCCACATCATATACCACATGGGAGGTCAGATTATTCTAATTATATTAATTGGAATAATATTTAGAATAAAAGGAATTACAGTTAGAGATAAATTTGATTTTTAAGGAGATATGGAATGTTTCCTAAATCCAAGTATGAATATGAGACACAAAATACCCTTTTGTCCTTGAGGTGGCCGACCATATAGGAGAATTATGGGAGTTTGAGATTATGTATACATGTTGTCTCCTATATTTTCTACGTTTTAGATGGACTCTAGGGTTAAACCTCTCCTAAACCTTTCTTATAAATACCATGCAACATTGACACAGCAAAAAAAAAACCAATACCTCACAGCCTTCACGGCTGCACCATCACAATCACCACCAGCGGCATATCACAAGCCCTCAAAGCTGTGGTAATTCCATTCCCTCGGCAAAATTAGTATTTTTTAGGTTTTTATTTAGATTTAAGGGTTCTCACATAGAGAAGTTGTGCTACACATAGCTGAAATCAAGGAGGAGAAATTCAGCTAGCACCTTGGAGGAATCAACCTTGTGATTTTGGATCATAGTTTGGAGAAGCCAAGAGGAAGATTGAGGATTAAAATCTAGCAGCCATCAACTTTGGAATTGATTCTTTATTCTTATTCCTTTTGTTATTTAATCTATGTTGTCTCTTAATTATTTGATGGATATTATAGAGATGATGTGTAACTAAATTTTCTATGAGGATTATGATTAGTCCTATTATGACTATTTAGTGTTTAATGCATATTTGAGTTTGATTCATGTTTAAGGTTAATATTTCATTGTAGTTCTTAATGCTTCCATGGAAATGTGGATATATAAAGTATTATATTGGTTTAGAAATAAAGAATATAATATGGATGGGCAATTAAATACATGGTTATAGAAATATTACATGGGTTTGCATGTAATATCTCGTGACAACTTTAACAAGATCTTATTGGGTTTGCATGTCTTAAGGCTTAAATTTTGGCATTTAGATTAGAGGTAATTAAATACCTTGTTCTTGCTAGATTGGATTGCATTGAGAATCAACTTCTAGTAACTTGTGGTTAAAGGGGGGTTAACCTATGAATCTATCATGCATTAGAGCTAAATAGGAGTAATAGTGGTGAAGTCATAATCCTTGTTTCATCAAAACCTTTGAACTTTCTACTTGCTGCTCTGTTCACGTTTACAATCGCTTTTCAATTTAATTCATGCTTTGTTACTCAACAATTACTCAATCACTCAATCAAAACAAATTTCCTTTTGCTTTTAATAATTTGTTTAACAATTGATTTAAATTCAATACTAAAAACATTATTCATTGTGGAATCGATATCCGAATTCTCTAAGAAATCCACTTTATTATTTTTTTATTCATGCACTTGCAAGTTAATCAAAATTATACCACAACATTAACTTTAATGAGTCTTGAATAATTAGAAATTAGATTCGCACAAAAATTCCATTTGTAGCTCTAGATATAATTTATACAGTAAAGATTGCGCTAAAAATACAGCAATTTTCAGCATTTGTTCTTCTTTCTCTAAAAATAGAAAAATACAACAATTTAATATTTTTCATAAACAATTAACTCAAAATTAGTAAAAATCCAACATAAAATATGGCACAACAACAGTAACTTTTTATGCCTATCAATTACCCCCAAACTGAACTTTGCTAGTCCCTAACAAAGAAAAAAAGAACTAAAAACACATCTCCTATAAAATATACCCCAAATACCTTGATGCGGTGCATCAAATATTGCATAATCATATTAATTCAAAAGTAATATCTAAGTAATCATGCAAATCAATCTATCTTCTATTAGACATAATCATTACTTTCAAAATGTTTGAATGAAATCAAATAATACACTTAATGTCATGCAATTGCATAAATCTACATCAAGTAGAGATTGTAAAATATGAACCACCATATGCTTAGCACAATTAATTGCTCTCTACTAATGTAGATCAATGCCGTACCTTGAATCATTAGGACTTTATAAGCTTGTAATGTGAAGGCTAAAGGGTAATGGTTAGAATAGGAAAATAAAATTCAAAGAAAAAAAAGCTATGAATAATATGCCTTATAGAACTTTTGTTTTCTTCTCACAAATAAACTTTTCTTCTTCCCTTCTTTCAAATTCCACAAAACTTTTTCACAACATTATTTTCACAACTCTTTTTGTTTTCTTTTCTTTTTTGCTTTTTTTCTTCTAACCCCCAATTGTTCTTTTTCACACCATGCTCAAACTTTTGTTTTCCACATCAAAGATACATTATAGGTTTTTTATGCATATTTTATGTTGGATTTTAGTTAGTTTTGAGTTAATTGTTTATGAAAAATACTAAATTGTTGTATTTTTCTATTTTTAGAGAGAAAGACAAATGCTGAAAATTGCTGTATTTCTGCACAATCTTTATTGAAAAAACCATATATGGAGCTACACATTGAAGTTTTGTACAATTTCAGTTGCCAATGGTTCATGATTCATCAATGTTAAATTTTGTGAAGTTCCATTACAATTGGATCAGCCAATCAATACCAATTTGATTTTGAAGATCAACATTTTTAGTAGTTGCAACAGACTTACACTCTTTTGGGAAATTGACATTTGAGTGCCTTCTCAATGTCCATTTTGTGCGATCAAGATATTCCTAGAAAGCTAAGACATAGACCCAACTTTTTCAACTAGAATCGGTGAATTTTGAGTTCATTTGTTTATCTAAAGTGTACTTGGAATCTTCCTGACGAACATTGAAGAAATAAAAGAAAGTGTTTTTGCCAACTAGGATGCTACCTATGCATGGATGATTGAGGGTTGTCACATCAACACTCTCCAGCTAAGTGTTTTACTATTGCCATATTATATGCCATTTGAGAAGGAATTAGAGTTGGAAAGAAATGTGATTCCTAAAGAGATATTATCTAAGTGGGAATGTGACATCCTTTTGAGGACACCAATGACCTAATTAACCCCATAAGGCCGGCCATATGATAGAATTTAGAGGATTTGATTGTTTTTTTATATTTTATCTCCTATTATCTTGGGAAAATAGAGCTAGGGTGAGGTTTTAAGTCTAGAGTCTTTCCTAGCTCAACTAGTAAACTTTTCCTATAAAAATTTCCTACACGTTGAAGCTATGAGTGTGGAGAGAGGGAAGAGTGGAGAAAGAGAGAGAAAGTCAGAGGTTTAAGGTTTGGAATATTTAGTTTTTTACGTTATTTTTGGTTCTTTTTAGAGGTTTATAGCAAGGAGATTTCAGCTACACAAGGGTTCTAGAGCAAAGGAGAATTCAGCCAGCAGTTTTAGAGGAGTTCAACCTTGTTCCTAAAGCATATTTGGAGAAGCAATTGGAAAAGGAATAGAGGGAAAATCGGCACCCACTAAGATCTTGGATTTGCTTTCTATTTTCTTCATATTTTTGTTATTTATAATATGTTTTGTTTTTAATCATTGATGGATATTTCTAAGACCATGAGTAGCTAAGTTTTTATAAGGATTCTAAGGTAGCCTTATTATGGCTATTTAGTTTTTAATGCATGTTTGGTTTTAATTCATATTGATAGTTAATATTCCATTTTTTTTCATGCTTTTATGAAAAGGTGATTGATTTAATATTGCATTCACTTAGGGATGAGGAATATAGTATTGTTTGCAATAAAATACATGGTAGATAGGGATATCATCATGCCTAGTAACACCTTAACAAGAGCTTATTGGGTTTGCATGTCTTAGGGCTTAAATTTGGTAGTTTAGATTGTGGACGATTAAACTATCTTGTGCTTGCTAGATCAAGATGCATTGAGTGATCAACTTTTGGTCATTTTAGGTTAAGAGAGGTTAACTAATGAATTTGTCATGCATTAAGGCTAAATAGGAATAATAGTGGTGAAGTCATAATCATTGTTCCATCAATCCTTTGAAATCTTTGCTTATTTACTTTTGCTGCTTTGTCTTGCTTTCTTAATTGCTTTAATTTATTCTTGCTTTGTTACACAACACCAACCAATCAAACAATCTCCTTTTACTTTTCTTAATTTGATTAGCAATAGACTTTATTTTATTTTCTAAAGACACTATTCCTCGTGGGATCAATATTCAGTTTTCTTTTAATAACCACTTTATTACTTGTTGATTCGTGTATTTATGATTAATCAATTTTCACCACAACAATACATAGTAGCCGAAATTCACCATCATTGCCACTCCCAAATTATTTTCTACTTTTACTCCACCAAATACAAATTAATAAGCATATATTCATTTCAACTCAAAATAAGCTCTCATTAATAATGTGTATAGGGTAGGAAAAAATATATTTAGGCTCAAAAAGGTAAATCAATGTAGTTTAAAGAACAAAAGGCTCTAATATGCAATTTTTATGCATCCTAAAACTTGGCTCAAACATGGTATTAGTGGATAAAAATTTCAAAGGTAGGCTAAGAAGGCTTAATCTCAAAACAAAAATGACCTAAATCATATTCAAAGCAATGCATCTCTCTAGGATTTCACCTCAAGCAATAATTATTCAAGTTCTAGAGTTCAAAAATAATCACTCTAATTTAATGCAAATATTCTCCAAAATACAATCTAAATCATGGATATTTGACAAAGTGCTCAAAATCGTTTTGAAAGTAACAACATACGAATTCAACTTTAGGCTTTATAGAATACACAAAAACAACTCCACTACCTAAGAATCAATATATTTTCAATCATATTCTCATCATTGGTCCATCAAAATATTTAAGAAAATACCTACAACTAAAAAAATTCAGCCACCGCAAAAAAAAAAAAATATCATGAGTTTAGAAACTGAACCTAAACATGCATAAATAAAAACTCAAACTAAAGAAGAAAACTTCATAAAAAAAAATAACCACCCCCAAATTAAGATGAACATAGCTCTCAATGTTAAAAACAAAGAAATTAAGCAAAATAAAAAGTAAAGGTAAAGAAAGCTCCTCCAATTGATGCAATGCAATCAAATAGCAAACTTTAAGCTCACAAAGTCCCCTTTGGCCGATTACCCCTTTAATGACTTTTCCTTTGATTTTTCTTCCTTGACACCTAAAAACACAAAACAAAATAAATAAAATAATTAATAAAAACTACTAAAAATAAACTAAAGAAAAAAATTTAACACTTTGGGTTGCCTCCCAAAAAGTGCTTGTTTTAAAATTTAGCTTGACTTTCTTGTCATACTCTATCCAGGATCATTTTTTTGGTTGCTTCCACCTCCAAAGTAATTCTTAATAAACGATGACCCATACGACCCTTTATTATTTTTCTCATTTTTCTCTAACAAATTTGACTCCCAAACCTCAATCTCATGGCACCATTCATCTTATGGATAAGGAGTGGGTTTGTAGATATTAAAGGTGATATTTTCGTTACTAACACTAAACCCTAAAGGTAAGCTTACCTTCTTGTATATCTATTAAAGCACGACTAGTAGTTAGAAAGGTCTACAAATAATCAAAGGTACATCATCTTCCCCATCCATATCTAATACCACAAAGTCCATTGGGAAGTAAAACTTATCAACTTTGACGATTACATCATCAAGTACTCCGATTGGCTTCTTGATGGTATAATCTGTCATTTGTAAAGAAATTAAGATGGGCTTTACTTTTCCATGTCCAAGCCTCTTGAAAAAAGAATAAGACATTAAATTTATGGACGTTTCTAGGTCACGTAAAACGTTAAAAATTTTAATATCACCAATATGAAAAAGAATAGAGAAATCCCCTAGATCTTTTAATTTTGGTGGTAGCTTGTGTTGTAATAAGGAACTACACTCGACATTCAAAACTACCATTTCATGACCTCCTAATTTCTTTTTCTTTTTTATAATTTCCTTTAAAAACCTAGGATAATTCGATATATTTTATAAAGCATCTACAAAAGGGATATTAATATGTAATTTCTTAAAAACACCTAGAAATTTGCCAAATTAAAAGTCTAAGTTCTTCTGTTTAAGCCTATTCGAGAATGGTGGTGGTGGAAGTTGCTTGTATTTCCAATTTTTTTTTCCTTTTCTCCTCCATAGACAGTAGCTCATCTTTTGTTTCTTTTTCTCTTTCAGGGGCTCCTCTAGCATTAGAAGATATATACTTCGAAACGTGAGGCTTCAGTACCTCAAGTTGAACCTTGAAAACACATTTCAAACATTCTGCTTCAATTTCCTCTTCAACTATTTCTTTTGGCTCTTTTTGGTGATCTATATCTTCTACTTTTCTAAATGTCCTAGCTGCACATCAAAAGAATCAATTAGTTGCATACCATCTTGCAAATTAATAGACATTACCTCCTTAGAATTTTTTCCACTATTGCTTTGGAGGATTCCTTGTGTTCTTTGAAACATGCTTGCTAATTCGCTTATTTGAGTTTCCTTTCCTTTAATGGCATACGCTTTATTGTTGAATTGGTTCTCAGTTTTGATCATAAAGCTTTCATTTGTTCCAAAGTTTGAGAACTCTTTCTTTGTTTCTAGTTGAAATCTAGCTAGTTGACTTACTAATCTCTCTAGATCACTTTATTTCTCTTCTGGATTAAGGACTTGAGCTTGAACTAATTGCTCCACTTAGTTCTTTAAACCTTTAATTTTTGTCTTAGTTTCCTAAATGAGGACATTATAATTATCATTCATCCTTATCATAAATTGCTCAAGTAAAGACAAAGTAGAAGGAGAAGAATTATGAGATTGAGATTGTGGTTGAGTTTGAGGTTGAGAAGTCTTTTGGAAATTTGAGGACTAGAATTGTTGATGTTGTTGATAAGGAATTTGATAGATTTTTCTTTGTTGTCCTCCTTAGGCATTTGAATTGTCTCTCCATGAAAAATTTGGATAGTTCCTCCATCCTGGATTGAAAGTGTTGGAGAATGTGTTGTTGCTATTGTTGCCTTGTTAGAAATTCCCTACAAAATTAACATTATTAGATTCACTAGATTGAACAAAAGGATTTTCTACTCAACAATTAACACTTTCATGATTATCTCCACAATATTCACAACAATTAAAATTATAAATATTGAAAATATTATTAAAATTGTTGGAATCCAAGATCTTAAGTTTCTTTGTGAGAATTGCAACTTGTGCACTCAATTTTCCTATCTTATCCTCTTCATGGATAGTCATGGTCTTCTTAGGATGTTGACTTCTTTCACTTGCCCATTGCGAATTATTGATAGCCATCTCTTCCAGTAGGTCATATGCATCCTCTTGAGACTTGTTCAACAAAGCACCACCTGCAGCTACATCCACATTATTCAACCCATTATAAAAAGTTTGGACTTCACTCCGTATGGGCATCCCATGGTATAAACACTTTCTCAGTAATTCTTTCAACCTTTCTCAAACCTCATACAAAGACTCTCCATTAAATTGGTGAAAAGTATTGATTTCATTCCTAAGCTTGGAAATTTTAATAGGTGGAAAAAATTTATTTAAAAATTTAAAGGCTAAATCAACCCAAGTGGTAATACTTCCTGGAGGTAAAGACTGCAACCAATTTTTAGCTCTATCCCTTAAGGTAAAAGGAAACAAATTAAGCTTGACAATGTCCTCAGTAATTCCGTTGCACTTCACTAATTCACATACATCATAGAAATTCGATATATGTTTATTAGGATCCTCACTAGGTAATCCTCCAAATTGGTAATTGTTAAGTATAGACATTGTAATAGGTTTGACTTCAAATCTAGGGGCATCAATGGGTGGTCTCTTAATACAAGACATATCCTTAATTCTTCTAGTTGCAGCATAATCCCTAATGATTATATAACCCTGATATATTAGGAATTTTAAGAATTACAGGGTTATTTTGGTTTTCCATAGTTTCTTCTCTTTCACTATTCCTAAACAAAGTCTTTCTAACTTCGCTTCTCCTTAATCTCCCCAAATTTCTCTAGAAAATTCACTATTGATTGGCAAACTCATAAAAAAAAAAAAACAAAAACCTAAAAACTAAAACTATGAAAGCAAATATAAAAAAATAAAAAACAGAAATTTAAGCACATAAAATAAAATTTCAGAAATTAAAATTAAAGCTAAAAATCAATTTAAACAAACTAATTAAGCGTAAAAGAATAAAACTAAATGCAAACCAATTAAATCTCAAAGAAAACACAAAACTAGAGCAAAATAAATCTAAAAAAGCAAAGAAATCAAGCTAAAATATAAAACAAAAGTACAGTAAAATTATTTTTTGTGGGATTTTCAAAAAAAATTTTTTAGAAAAACAAAAGTTTAAATAAATAAAAAGCTCAAAATGCAATAAATAAAACCCTAAAAACCGGAAACAAATAAAACAGCAAAAAAAAATTTTGAAAAACCAAAAACAATAAAAACCTAAACACAAAAATTAATTTCAACTACTTGGCTACTTCGATTTTCTCCTTTTTCAAACTCGATTTGAATGGCTTTGGATCCAAGAAAGCTTTCCAATTATTGTTCTTCAATGGCTAAAACTGAACCTACACAAAATATACACAAAAATTAAATTAAAAACAGAAATGAAATTAACATAAAATTAAATTAACATTAGAAATAATTTTTCCCCGTCAACGGTGCCAAAAATTTGTTGTGGCCAAAATTCTCATTCTCTAAACCTCTATAATTGTGTTTAGAATAGAATGAAAAATAATCTAGAAAGAACTCAAAACAATGTAGAATAGAAGCTTTCTTTAAAGCTCCAAGGTGTAGAATATTTATAGGAAAAGAGTGCTAGTAGAGCTAGGAAAAACTCTAGAGTTACAACCTTACTCTAATCCTAATTTTCCAAGATAATATGAAACAAAATATTAAATAAAAATCGAATCTCCCTATTATATCTCACATGGCCGGACCTATGGGGATAAATAAGTAATTGGTGCTTTCAAAATGATGTCACACTCCCAATTAGATTAGGAAAGTAATTCATATCTCCTTAGTAATCCAATCTTTTTCCAATTCTAATTCCTTCTTCAATTAATACTCTAATTAATATTATTGGAAGAATCTAAACTTTTTCAAGTGGCATGTGATGTGGCAATAATAACACACCTGGCTGGAGAGTAATGATGTGGCTATTCTCAATGATTCATGCATAGGTGGCATCCTAGTTGGCAAAGACACTTCCCTTTATATCTTTGATGTTTGTCAAGTAGATTCCAAGTACACTTTGGATGACCAAATAAACTCCGAATTCATTGATTCCAGTTGCAAATGTTAGGTCTATGTCTTAGCCTTTCAAGAATATCTTGATCGCATAACATTGACACTGAGAAGAAACTCAAATGTCAATTTTCTCTAAAATAGTGTAAGTAAGTCTCAACGGCTAAAAATGTTCATCTTCAAAATCAAACTGGTTCTAATTGGCTAATAAAATTGCAATGAAACTTTATAGAATTGAACGTTGATGAGTCATGAATCATTAACAACTAAAATCGCACAGAAATTCCATGTGCAGCTCTAAATATAATTTATTCAATAAAGATTGTGAATAAATACAGCAATTTTCAGCATTTGTTCTTTTTTCTCTCAAAATAAAAAAATACAACAATTTAATATTTTTCATAAACAATTAACTCAAAATAACAAAAATTCAACATAAAATATGGCATAAAAACAATAACTTTTTATGCCTATCAATGTCTCATTTGCATATGAAGACTCACCCACGACACGCTTCCAACCTCTATATATGGTTGGCTTGTTGTTATCGATAGATAGAGGAGACAACAAAAATGGTCATATGAAACTGGGTATGAGTTCTGAAATTTCGTGAAAAATACGCATTGAACATTATGCTTGGAAAATCAGTCTTCAAATTTAAAGCAAATAATGCCGAAAGACCTATAGCACTTGGGCAATGAAGTCATTTTACGAGGAATCTAGATTCAAAATAAAGCACTCTAGGTATCATTCTTATATTCAAATAATTTTCAACTTTCCAACTTATTCACTCGCGTAGAAGCTACTTGTGTGGAATAATATCATTACTTCCATATATATGGTCAATAAAAAAAATATATCTAAATTATCCCAATTATATAATAATTTCGATTCAATTGTGGTCTAGTCAATTTTCTATTATGTTAGATCAATTCGGATATGACTGAAAAATCTATTTATAATATATTATTTTATCATATCAAATAATATTTCTATAATATTTTTTATTATATTTTATTTGTATTGAAACTTTAATTTTAGCCTATAAATAAAGGCCTTAAATTAGCCTATAAATAAAAGCCTTGAACCAAATGGGATACGCCATAATAGAAGTCTACTTTTTCTTATTTAATGTACACTCTTTGATTGATCAATTCCTGTCTATTCTATCTAAGGTCTATTATTTTCTTTTCAAAGTATCAGAATATCAAGGTCCTTCCATGTTGTTTATGTAAGTGCACAAAAGTTTCATAATGTAGGGGCTAAAGGTCATGTGAAGGCTATAAAATAATTCAACATTATCAACCAAATTTTGTTATTCTATCATAATTCAACAACCAAATTTTGTTATCTGATATTGAGATTACAACAATTGAAGCTCACCCAAATCACTCAATTCTGCATTGACGACCATATAGCAATTTCTGAATGCCCATCTTCAGTAGCACAAGCTCGAAACATGCCTGCTGTATTGTAAGGCATTGCGACTTCTCCTGAGGCAGACACAGCAACCAAGCCAACGTTGCCTCTTGGAACACGTTCCTCGATAACATAAGCAGCAGCATCATTGAGAGAAAGACCTTTGAACTCCATAACAGCTGCAACATCCCTTGCAACAGTACCTCGTATTATTGCCTCCCCTTTTCCCGTGGCAGAAACTGCACAGAGATTGTTGGCATATGTTCCTGCACCTATGATTGGGGTATCCCCAATTCTTCCGACCATCTTATTAACTAATCCACCAGTCGAAGTTGCAGTAGCTAAATTCCCCTGATTATCAACAGCCACACATCCTACAGTCCCAATTTGGCTGTCACCATTTGTAACTGTTGTTTCTTTCTCCATGTTTTTCTCAATGGGTTGTGTATAATCAATCTGCAGATTTATACAAGAAGATACCAGCTTAAAGGCAAAGAGACTATGTAAGAGCACTACAGGTTGAAGCTCAGCTTTTTGAGGTCAAACAAAAGCTTAGGGAGTGAGCTAAATGTTGATATTTTACACCTTTAACAGTAATCCATAATGATTCAATTAAATTCATATGGAACGATTAGCTAAGTCTTTAAAAAAAAAATTAAATTAAATTAAATTAAAAAAAAAAAGAGACAACTTTAATGAAATGTTAGAAAGTTATAGGGCTTTGCAAAGATAAAAAAATAATTGCTTAAAGACATATAACCTTAATGGCTGGAGTAACCAATTTTCAGAAGTTATATTAAGATCCAAACAGAAACACATCGTAGTTTCAATTAACTCTCTTGCAAAGACACAAAAAGAGTAAACCTGCACTCTATTGGCTTCCTTTGCCTGCTTTAGCCTTTCGATATTTTCTGGCGTAATGAAGTGGCTTGAATCTACAGTCTCAACACCCTGAAAAATTCACACACCAATAATACAGAAAATTCATAATTTGACATTCGAGCATTTATACAAAATATGAATTATAGTTGTCAGAGAGAATAATAATAAGGGTTAATTTCATCCACCTCCCATGAGATTTGAATAACATCAATCTCCACTCAGTTTCAAATAGTTATCATTTTCCTACCTCATAATTTCATTCACACCCCACACCCCTAGGGGTGCAAGTTGTAAATTTCAAAACCTAAGGGATTGAATTAAATTAGTGAATCCTCAGGGGATCCAAATGAAATATTCCTTAATAATAATGACGGAGACAAAGCGAGACAGAGAGGGACAAAACTTGATTTGGAGGAATATGAATTTACGAGCACATCTCTACCCCAATAAAACTGCTAAATAGTACTTCTCCGATTAAAGCAAGAGCAATATGTGTCCAATACCACTTGTTATTTATTTATTTATTTATTTTTATTCTTTGGGAGTATAGAGGTCTTAAGCTTTGTGCTCGGTTGCAATAATTGGTAAATAACCAGCAAACTGTGACCTCTATTTAAGGTTAATTTAATAAATAATATCCAACCAGTTTTTGTAAATTAATTCCAAAATGCAAATTTCAAGAAGTCTTGGACACAAATATATTTGATCAAATATTTTCAGCATAAGCCTAAATGTTGAAAGGAAAGTTATCACTAGAATTAATAACCAAGGAAACAGCAGGAATTTCATAGTACATAAAAATCTGACAATTCTGGGACAATACTGCGCAACAAATAGTCAATTATGTATTTAATAATGATAAGTTTGTAAGTAACCTGATAATTTTTATATTGTAGACCTTTTCCAATATTGAGAATACTGAAACAATGAACACAGGGGAGAGAGAGAAAGAAGCAAAAGAAAAAGTGATGCACTAAGCTTTTACAGTTATTCAAAATAGATTATAGATTGCTTCAAAGTAATTTAGTTAATTAATTTAGTTAATTTACATTGTAAAATGAATTAATGATGACTAGTAATAACAATGCACTTGAATTATATTAGATTTTGCTTAGGACTTTAGAACTTTCAATAGATTAAGAATAGTTGTAATGTCAACATAACAAAATGAAGGGAAGACACTGGCATAGAAGGTAGATCCCATCAGATCAGGGTGTAATAACATTGGGGCCAGATAAAAAATGCTGATCGCCATACTTATATACACTTTAAAGAGACACATTCTAAAATGTGTAGAATGAAAAAAAAAAAAGAAAATTCTTCAGCCAATAAAAAAATAAAAGCTTGTACTTAAAAAAAAAAAAAGAAAAAAAAAAGGACTGAGAACTAATATTTGGGCATGAGATTGAAATTATCTAACTTTAAGAAAGAAACACACAAAAAAAGGAAGATTATGTGAAAAAGCTCAAGGTAATTGAATATCCATTTACCATATGCAGCAGGTTGCAAAACCAATATAAAGATAGCAGGGGAAACCAACATTATAGTGAAAGCATAGAAAGTGTATTACTAACTTGTTCCCTTGCAAATGCTTCTGCTCCATCAAATGCAAGATATATATGAGGAGTCTTCTCCATGACTAGCCGTGCTAAAGATATTGCATTAACAACAGTTTTGAGCCCAGAAACAGCTCCACATTTCATTGTTTTGCCATCCATGATACAAGCTTCCATTTCAATTGTACCATTGCTGGTTAAGACAGATCCTCTACCCGCATTAAAGTATGGAATGTTCTCTAGTTCACGAACCTGTACAATGCATTAGAAAGTGAAATAAACAAATCACAAAGCCCATGAGACATGGTACTACCTTTTCATAAATATTTTTTTGCAATGTTTATCCCCCACCCAAACAAACAAATAAAAATTAAGAGAATTGGAGTTCAATAGTAGTCACAACTCATAAATACTTCAATAAGAATGATAACTTGGAACAATAAAAATATAAAACACAAGAACAAACAGAGGATTTGTGAGGCAGAAATCTTTACATGCTTAAACTCTACCACACACCATTTCATTCTTTTCCAATTGCAAGTAAAATATACTAGTTATTATTTGAACTCAAGAAAAGCAGAAACGATTTTTCAAAGTTCATCATTATCAATTCCTATCCGTAGAAGGTAGGGAGAAAGTCGAAGAAACTCACGGACAAACTCACAAAAAGGAATATACAACTCTACAATCTGCAACCAGCACTGCTGCTCTTATAAATTTAACTTTTTGTTTTGTGAATCTCATAAGCTCTAAATTTCTAATTAAGCGGACTGGAACTGAGCTATATGCATTAACATTAAATAAGCATTTACTTTTGCAAAAAGCCTAGTAAAATAGACAGTGACCATATAATAAAATGTAAAAAAAATAAGAAGCATTGGGTCACAAATTCACCTGTGAAATTCTTTTGAAAATCAAATAGTTAAAAATTTAAATTCATTCCCAAAACCCCAAAGAAAAAAAAAAACAAAAAATAAATAATGAAAAACGAAACAAAAAATATCAAAAACAAAAAAAAAGTTGCGTTAATTACCACAAGTTCAACTACGTCCAAGGCAGGGTTGCCGGCTTGGAGTGCTTCAACACCGATTTGAAGGCAGTGACGGAGGGCGGCCTCGCGAGGCTGACGAAGCTCCGGTGCCAAAGTGAATGAGATATCTCCGGCTCCGCCGTGAAGTGCGATGGCCCACCCCATTTCCCCACTCTCTGTCTTTTCCTTCTGTTCTGTTACTGTATATCGTGGAGGTTCTAAATTTTAATTGGTTGGGGTGGACCTGTGAACTATGATGAGCAGTAACACTTTGTATATGGAGTTGGAGCCTAAAGTTGCTCTCTTTATGGACGAGAAACAGAATCTATTTGTTCAAGTATCTCTAAATTTTGGCATATAAAATTCCAAAAATCGATATGGAACATGTGCTCAAACACACCTACCAAAAAAATTTCTTAAGAAAAATTAAAATAAAAAACATATATATGTAAAATAATACATATGGGTTTTGCACCAGATGAAAATCATATTCTATATAAACATGGATTATAAAAATTAAGATGGTACATAAACAAAAATATATATATATGTATATATACATATTTAAAAATTTATGTTCCAATACTAAAATTTAAAATGAATGTAAAATTAATATGGTCTGAACATTATCAATTTCATAAATATTTATTTTTTAAATTTTTTAATAGTGAGTTTTTTATTTTAATAAGTAAAATTGTATTTATTATTTAATAGCCATTACTAACATCGTAGATTTAAGTCATCTAGATATCTACATGGTACATAGTTTTTTTTAAATGGAGATCTTCTAAAGTTGCTCTCTTTATATAGAGGAGAAACGTAATCTTTTTGAAGGGGTATTTTTTTTTCTAAACTTTTGGCATATAAAATATTTACAAAATTGATATTGAAAATTTGCTCAAACACACCTCCCAAACAAGTTTTCTAGTATTTGCAACACTAAACAAGAGGGTTAGTAACGTCGGATAAACATCAACGTTTTAAGTGTTTAATACGACGAATTCAAATCGTCGTAAAAAGTTGCGTAGTATATAGTCACAAGTAAATACAACGGTTAAAAACTGACGTCTTAAGTGTTTATTACAACAAACCAAACCGTCGTTTTTAACATTACTGAACCCATCTGAATGTCATGGGGCGCAACTATAAATGACGGGCCACAACTAGGAACCGACGTAGATAGAGGATACGTCGGTACCAACCTATGCCCGTCGTATATATCTCATGTTAAATATGACGGTTCCCACATATACTTGTCGTTTATGATTTTTTTTCTTTTTTTTCTTTTTTTTCTTTTTTTGCAACTGCTATAATATATATTAATTATACAAAACTGTAAACAATTCTAATTAAAATAACATTATTAATTACACAATAATATTAATTAAAATAACAATTCTAATTACAAAACTCCATGGGTTGCAGTTCCCATGGACATACCGTTAGAGAAAATGCAGTGAGGTGTGTTGCCAGATTTGCCACGGAAATAGACGGAGCTAGTGGTGGTTGTTTGTGGCCTTGGATGGTTATCTGCAAATTTTGAGTTCAGTTTTGGCTAGTCTCCTTTGGTCTTTTAATGACAAACTTTGTACATTTTTGTATCTTGCTGCAAAAGCTTTCCAACTTTGGCTTGAGAGATATAAGCTTTCCAACTTTGGCTTGAGAGATATAAGGTAGCTTGAAGTTAGCTTGGTAGACTGGCAAGAAAAACTATAAGACTTGTGGAGAAATGAGAAAAGTGACAGTTAGGCTTTGTTTTCTTCATAAAAAAAGTGTCATAATGTCTTTATATATACATAATCATTTGTCAAATGTCTTCTCCACTTGTACAGTATAAAATGACGATATTTTATGTTGTAATTGTTTTATCAAATCAACATGTGCATAAAATAATGTAATTACATGTGAAAAAAAATACACATAAATTAAGATTTCACCAAATTTTGTGGTGGTTCAAGTACTAATTGATCTTGAACTAAAATTCTTTATTTGTTTGTCAACAACTTAATAATTTCAACTTTGATTTGGAAATTGCACATGTTAAACACAACTTAGATGTCATGCATGTTGAGAAAAATATATGTGAAAGCATAGTTGATATGTTGCTTCATATTGCTGGCAAGACAAAAGATGGAGTTAATTTTTAGAGTGTACATTTCTTTCTCCATCATGTGCTAACTCAATTACCAACATATCCAAATACTTTGAGACGTGTGCAGTGCCAAATGATGATGAATCATTGTCAGCTGCATTCTTGGCTGTATTTTCATCTTTCATGGAAACCATTATAAATGAAGCCTCTTTTTTTGCCGACTCACAATGAATCGCCGGCCTTGGTTCTTCATTCTCCTTTTCTTTCCTATGTCCAACCATGTTCTCTTTCATATCAGTAGCATTTGAGGCATTCGCTTCTAACTTTTCAAATGCTTCCTTCAATTGTGTCAAAGTTTGTGATTTGGTTGCCAATTGTTTTGTCACATCCGTCTTGAATGCTTGATAATTTTCATCCGAAGCTATCACATGTCCATTCAAAACTGCGACATCTGTTTGAATGACCATTATAGCTATTTTGATATCTTTAATATCATCATTTTCCTGGGTCATATTGGCATTGGATGCACTTAATTTTATTGTATCTTTGAATCTCAATGCTTCATTCAATGTTGATGCTTCACCGTACATTTAAAATACATAAAGGTTGTTATTTAGGCAAAATGACCATAAAAATCCATAAAAGTTTGCATATTTTCAGTCGATTGAGTGTTACTACATATCTCGTGTTTGAATGCAAACGTCCATTCCGGTGAAATATCTTCATGAATTTTCTTATCACAAATTCTCCCCTAGCACTAATTGGCATCAACGAATCGCCAATAATTTTCTTACCAGTCAAAGATACATTCAAGTAAAAAAGTTGTATGACATAAAACATAATTGTGTCTGCTGTTTAACTTGTGTCTATTATTCACTATGTGAGAGGAACTAATCAAACTTTGAATACATTTGTGAGATTATTGTCTCCAAATTCTTGAGTCATTCCTCCTAGTTGGTGAAAGTGAATAGTCAAACCATGGGAACTGCTGTTTCATCTATATTTGACATCAAGTTGCAATCAAGAGAAAAATTCAAGAATTTGAAATCCCAAGAATTGAAGTGAACTTAAATCCGGAAGTATAATCACGTGTAGGATGTGAAATACCCTCTACTTGGCATGTCAAACTGTGATTACAATTTTTCGCCAATACCGTGCTCTGCTTGAATTTGCCCAAACATGAATAAAAAGGATAACAGCATCGTTGTGGTACCTACCAAAGGGACTCTAACACTCAAGTCAGTACCACACAAAGATATGCTATGTAGAACTTAAAAGATATTTTGTCCTAAGAGCTTACCTTTTAGCTTTGTCTCTTCATTTATAGATCATGCACATCATTATGAACTTGTAGCTACCTCAGGATTAATATTGACATTGTAGTTTATTAATCATTACGATCATAACTGTTTTGGAGTTATTCTAGTTCAATAAAGTTATAATTGGCGCTTGAGTTTGCTGGAGTCGTGTCAAAACGCTTGAAATTTCTTATTTCATGCTCGTGTATAATGTCTCGGACTTTTCATCTTGGAAACCTGTTGATCACATACTTTGCATTATCTTAATAATGGGTAAGGGTACTGTATATCTTTTTTGTTCTCTCAAAACGCTTACTAGTCCCTCGGACATCTGGTTACTGTGAAGTTCGTCTACATGCCCTTTCCTCATGAGACATTATACTCCGACTAATTCTCCCTCGGATTTAATGCTCAGATAGTAACCACATCCCCCATTGCTAAGAAAATAACTTTGTCTTTCGTAGAGTCACTTAAACTTGATTTTAACCTGAATTCTGAAGAGTTTACATTTTGGTGTAAAATATGGTCCACATTTATGATATATTTTCAGATTAAGTACATTTAAATCTTTCATATACGATGTATTTTTCAGTTTACCTTTCACATTAATTTAAAAAAAAAAGTGTCATATTGTCTTTGAATTTTTGTTGTTGTTGTCATTTTAGTTCAATTATACATTCTCAGCAGATAAACTTTATAAAATTTATCATATAGAACTAACATAATTTATCGGATAAATTCATTTCATTTTATTTTATTTTATTTTGGCTTTTTTGCATCTATATCGTTTGAAATTTTGCACTCATGAACTATCAAAATTGTTGCATGTATTGTCCAACACTTTAACTTTGTCACATCCGTCTTGAATGCTTGATAATTTTCATTTGAAGCTATCGCATTTCCATTCAAAACTACGATATATGTTTGAATGGCTCTTATAGCTATTTTGATATCTTTAATATCATCCTTTTCTTGGGTCATATTGGCATTGGATGCGCTCAATTTTATTGTATCTTTGAATTTTAATGCTTCATTCGATATTGATGCTTCACCCTACATTTAAAATATATAAAAGTTGATATATAGGCAAAATGACTGTAAAAGTCCATAAAAGTTTTTATAATTTCAGCCAATTGTGTGTTACTACATAGCCCGTGTTTGAATGCAAACCTTCATTTTGGTGGAATATCTTTATGAAATTTTTTATCACAGATTCTTCCCAAGAACTAATTGGCATCAACGAATCATCAATAATTTTCTTACCAATCGAAGATACATCCAAGTAAAAATGCTATATGACATAAAACATAAGTGTAGTTATACAAAAAGTTGACAGTATGGACAAATTCGCGCTATGCACGTAACATGAAAAAGTAAAGGTTATAGATAATTAACCTGTAAAAACAACAAGCATCCATAAATATAAAATGGATTTCGCTCTTTATACTTCCTCATCACTACGACAAGCCGATTGAATGTAAACAAAGCCCATTTTAGTTCTTAATTACTTCAGCCTTTCTCACTTGCACGAGATCACTACTTTTTACAAACATTCTTGAGTTGGGATTCATAATTGTCCCCATAACAAACAGTGTGAATAACACATTGAAATCATCATCCACTTCACTTTTCATACACAATAATGGTGCAAGTCACACATTGATATTTTTTTGTCATATGTATAGTATTTACTTTTCACCACCTCGATGTCATCCATAGAAGCACTTTCCTCGTCTTCAATGTTACCATCAAACAATCCCATCAATTGTTCTACATCATGTTCAGTTATTGTGTAATGCTCAATGTACAATATTTACTTTAAAGTATTTTTCAGTCATATGTACAGTATTTATTGCTTACTATACAATACTTTTCTATCATCTGTAAAGTATTTACTTTTCACCACCTCCATGTCATCTATAGAAGTACTTTCCTTAACTTCACTGTCATCGTCAACCAATCCCATCAATCATTCTACATCGTGTTCAGTTATTGTGTATTGCTTACTATGCAATCTAAATGTACAAGAACTAGGATCGAATCGATCCACCAATGACCTCACAAATTGCTTCTTTATCCTACAAATTTTATGAGTTATTAATCAACCAAAGTTAATTTCATTTATTGCTTTCTTCTAGTCTTCACTAAAACCTTGTGCAATGCTCGATAGTCGTTCTGGACAACATTTGCAAACAAAAATATTTTTCCTCTCAATGCGAACTCCGACATATCTTGCTTTCTCCAAATCATCGAGATCTTTCCAAGCCCTTCCTAATTCCTTCCTATCCTAAACAAGGAAAAACTAATTAATTATTTCTTCCATCTCATGTAACAACTACCTACAAACATTAAATTATTTAACTTGCCTCCATATTTACTTTAAAGTTACCATTTTGCTTACAAAGTTCAACCTCATATTATTAAAAAACAATAAATTACCAACAAATATAAATTTGCAGTCAATGCATGTCCAATCACTAACATTTTTTTTTCAAATGCCAATAAAATACGTAATTATCTAGTAATACATTAGAAATAGCTTCATACTCACAAATAATTAAGCCATCGATTCGCAATACATTTTTTAGAAGGAATATTCTCCTTGCTTTCTTCTGTTTCATCATAATGATCATGTGCAAGACATGAGTTATAAAACAAATAATCTATACTAGCATGCAATATATATATATATAATTATAAAAGGAAAAAAATAAACTCTACATTCTTTTTTTTGTTGTCAATTTTCCTTTTCACGTCAAGTGTACGTATCAATAACAACAATCAGTATGCACAAGACTTAAATCCATTATGGAGAAACATATGCAAAATAATAGCAACTACAACATAACATATACCTTCACATTGCAACTTGTATTCTACACAAGGGTATATGCCATAAATAATGACAAAAACAAAAAAAAATCTACTAAATATTTTTTATAATAAACTTTTACAAATTTTTACACAATTTGCAAAATTCAACTAATTCTATAAATTTCTTATTTATAAGTTGATATTATCTCATATAAATTCTTACCATCTATTAGTGATTTCTCCATAATGACTGCAACAAGGGGGGGCAATATGATTGGTATACTGAGTGTTTAATACGTGCAATGTGCTTTGGTTCAAATTATTTCATATTTGAAACAAATTTTTTCAGACAGTCAACTACATTGATATCAATGTACTTACCTTCTCCTTCCATGATTGGAGCTTTATGATATATTGCAAGCGAGAGATGAAAATAACAAACCAGTATGCCTACCTAAATTCCATTATAAAATTCAAAAAGAATACAAATAAATCCAAAAACATGTACCAAAAAATAAAAAGTTATTTTCTTGCTTTGCTACAAAATAATTGTTCACGTGTTTGAATTATTTTTATTTAAACAATTAATCAACAAACTAATTATTTATTATATGATCAAACATGTAATCAGTTCCTAGCATCAATATTATGTTTCTCTTCCTTAAAGATTTTTTAATTCTCTTTTTTTTCTTCCTCATTTTCAATTGTATATGATGTCCCTTTTGATTATAAATTGTTATGTCCCTTTTAAATAGCACCTTAGTTACATTTATTTTTTCTTTAATTTTTATTAAAGCCAAGTTTTCATTAACCCGCATTTGATACATCCAATATGTTATACACCCTTCAAAAATCTTGGCTTCTTTTAACATTCTTTAAGTCTTCAAAAATAGTACAGATAAAAAGGAAAACCTAAAACATATAGAGAACATGAGAGATGAGATAATAACTCACTCAATGGTCAGTAGCTCGGCTTCAAGTTCACCATAACCCACCACCCTGGTTTTCACGGCTACGATTGTAGCGTGTATCTCTTTCTAGTCTTCAGCTCGGCAAAGTCAATCAATCTCTTGGAGGATTTTTCATGTAAAGTTGTAAATTTAGGATGAAAGAGATTTTGAGAAGAAAATGGGAGAGGAACATCCTGGTTTCCACAGCTATGATTGTAGCATGTATATCATTTTAAGCTTGATCTTGGTAAGCATGCTGGTGAAGAATTTTTAATGGTGGATAAATTTGGGATAAAAGAGATTTTGAGAAGAAAATAAAAGATGAGCTAAACGTGAATGTGGAGGCATAAAAAAAAGAGATTTTTTTTATCCTATTTATTTTATTTTATATTTTTACAAATTTAACCGGTTATCGGTAAAAAATGAAGAATTTTTCTGAATGCAACAGTCTTGGTGATTCACTCTAGCCTTTTTTGTGGAATATGCACGTAAAATGTATATAATGGGACAAATTTAATACCTTGATAGTTTGGGCAAGACTATAGTGCAACCCTCAATGGTTGCATTAAATAAAACCCCTCACTTTTGACTTGTAACCTATTTAACCGGTAAAAAAAAATTAACTGCTTTTTTTTTTTTTTCGCCTCTTCCTCTTCCCCAGCCCGCGCATCAGTTCTTCCCATTTGAAAGTGAAACTATTCTCCCCTGTCCTTGTCTGTTCCGAACAAGTGGAGTTAACGGCTAAGGAAAAAAAATTTGGCTTCTTCCATCTTCTTCGAAAGGTAAGCCTCCAAAGTTGTATTGATTTTTTTTTTCCTTCTGGTTTTCCATTTGCTCCACAACTAGCCGGACCAGACCTTTGATGTTAACAAAAACCCCCCATTTGTGCGACTTCTGTGACGGTTTCATACCGTATTATTTTGTTTTTGTTTTTGTTAAATTTGTTCTCTTCTCCCATTGATTTCTCCCGGTTCATCATGAAATTTGAAAAAAAAAATTGTTTTTTCTCTTCTCCCTTCCCCACGATCATATCCGCTGTTTGGGGTTTGGTTAAATTTTTTTTCCTCTTTTCCCCTGTTCTTCCGTTAAATTTAGTGTTTAATTTATTGTTACAAGTTTGCACTGAAAAAGTCAAGACAATATTCCAATTTGACTAAAAAGCATGTAAATTTTTATTATTTCATAATTGTTTGATGAATGTATAATTGATAGTTTGTGATTTTATAATGCATAATAGGTAGGCAAAGAAATTTATCATACTCAAATCTAGGCCGCAA
Organism: Ochetophila trinervis; assembly: GCA_003254975.1. Classification (NCBI taxonomy): domain Eukaryota; kingdom Viridiplantae; phylum Streptophyta; class Magnoliopsida; order Rosales; family Rhamnaceae; genus Ochetophila; species Ochetophila trinervis. Next base: position 19,177 of record QANX01004300.1, on the reverse strand, counting down.
TACATTGTCCATTCTTTAAAAATGGAAGGTGAAGGTAAGTACTATGATAATGTGTGATTGTATTTGTAATTTTAAGTACATTGAGTGTTCATGGGTTTATTTCATGCCATATGATGTTGTTTGTGTGATAAAGGGTTAAATGTGGGTTGTATAAGTTTAGTTGTTGTCGTTTAGAGATAGACAATGTAGAAAGGTTGGTATATGGATACCATAGATTTAAAGTAAATTTTTAAGCGGTACCCCGCTATTTACTCGAGTAATCCCGCAAATAAATACGGGGTAAAAGGCAAAATATCACATTAAATGTCTCTGCCTTTTACCCTGTACAACATATGCGGTAGACCCATGGATATAGCGGTGTAAAATATTAATTGGGGATGAAAGCCTTTTATCCCATGTGTATAACGGGGCACCCCGCATATTAGTATGGGGACAAAGGCAAGCGCATGTTTGGTGTCACTGCCATATGTCCTGTATATTGTACTCGGGGGCCCCAGATATTAAGCGGGGTAATTTCATAAAAAACCATTCAAGCCTTACCCCTTGTTGACGACAGGGTACTCCGCTCTATAAGACGGGAGGAAAATGAAGCACAAATTTGGCTTCACTGCCATATGTCCTGCATATGGGACGTGGGGGACCCAGATATAACCCGGGTTCATTTCATGACGACCCATTACAAATATATCTAGTGTTGTACACAGGGTATCCCGTAGTATAATATTTTATATATATTTTACATTTTTACCTAGTTGTTCAAATTTCTTTTATTGTATGAAATGTTATTGTATAACTCATTTCGTGCACGTGATATTTATGATGAAACAGCATCAGGATCAGGGAAGGAAAAGATCCATTCAAAAAAATTGTTTGCGAAGGGATGGTTTAATTATTAGTAAGTACCTAATTCAAATTGTTTGATAGATAAAGTAATTTTAGGGTTTTCGTTTGGAGAAAAATGTATTACTGACTGTAAATTTATATTTCATTATAATTTATTTTGTTGCAGTAACATCGAGGTTGAACTCCACAAGAAAAATCGTGATTTTAAAGTTAATGCTGATGTAAGTATAACATTTTATTGTCTGTGAGTAGTAGTTACTTGAGAGAAAAAAATATAATGCTGAGTTTTTTCTATGTTTAGGTTATGAAAGAATTGGCTAAGGAATGGAAAGATCTTGATCCTGAAGAGAAAGAAAAATACGAAAGGGTCCTGGCCTAGAGGAAAACGACTTTCGTTAGTAGATGTACTCCGGAAGGAGTATGGAGCGTTTCAGAAGCTTTCAGCGAAGCTCAAAAGAAGGCAATAAATGAATTAGGGTTCAGTTCTTTCATAAGTCAGAAAATGTGTGGGATAAAGAAGCAGCTGGTGTCATGGCTGATGGATCAATTCGATCCAATTTCTTGTACACTCACACTCCACGGAGTGCATTACACAATAGGTGTCAACGATGTGGAACGACTGCTGGGACTGGTTGATCACCGCGGTGAAGTTGATGACGCATACCAGACGGAGGACATTGAGGTGCTGAAAAAGAAATACGGCACACCCGAAGCAGGCATATCGATTGCTGACCTACATGCTCTATTATTCAAATATCGTACACCCAGCGATGATTTCAAGGTGGTATTTACGCTCTTTCTTATAGGGACGATTCTGAGTCCTAACTCAAGAATGTACATAAAAACAATCGATATCGGGAGAGTGACAAAGCCCAAACTGATTAGTAAGCAGAAGTGGGCACTGTTTACATTCAATGGGTTCGTCGATGGGCTGAGGAAATATAAGGAGCACGATCTACTCTATATTCCTGGATGCATCCTAATTTTATAGGTAAATCATCTATAATTACCTTCGTTACTCAATTTGTCTAACCTATATTGGTACATTTTTATTCCATGTCATACAACTTTTTTACCTGGGTGTGTCTTCAACTGCGAAGAGATTCGTCGGAAGAACGTTGACGTCCGTCACTGCTTGGGGAGAGTCTGAGATGAAGCGATTCATGAAGACATTCACCTAAAATGGAGGTTTCGTGTTTGACACGGTAAATTTAGTAAATATTCTGCATGTTCATGTGTTTTCCTAAATTTGTGCATATTAGTCCGCCTCATGTAGTCTATGTTTTGACCCCATAGGCGATTAAAATGCAACTGTGGGTATTATAGGTTACATAGGGCGAAGCATAAACATTGTACCAACCTATGAAAGGAGTACTCACTCAGGAGAATGACGATATGACAGATATCAGAACAACTATACAGGACATTCAAAAAGACATTGCTGTTTTGAATGATAACTATTGGACATTCAAGGCGGATGTCAAAAATCACCTTGCAACCATTTCAGAGACTATGACACAGTTGAGGGAAGCAGTTGAAATGCTGACTGCAAATGCCTCAAATCCGGATAACAAATATGCCAAGGTCAGTATTGGTAAACGGATGAGTAAGGATGAATAACCAGTGCCAGCCGGCTAGCGTGAGATGGGAAATAAAGAGTCCTCACTCGTAGTGGTTTCCACTGAGGAAGACATTGCATAGAAGAAAAATGCGAACAATGATTCGTCCTCCTTTGATACCTTAAAGTTCGACAAGCATTTGGATACATTGGTGAAACAGCTACAACCCGATGTTGTAAGGAAATTTGGCATTTGTTATTTATTGATTTGTTTGTCATTTCTGTTGCATAAGCTTAATTCAATGTAATGAGACTCTAACTTCGGGATTATATGTTTTCAGGGTAAGATTGGCTCTTCCAATGCGCCAACACAACATCTTATGCGTACACGGGCTGCAACACGTGGTAGTCGCGTGCCATTGAAGGATGACGCTGTTAAAAGAAGTGAAGTTCAAAAAATTCTCCTCCGCTTTTCTGATTTTATCAACGCGGGTCCATTTCGTGTCCAAAAAATGATCCCGCCAGCCAATTCAAAGTTGTTGGCCTACATTTTCGACTCTACCTTTGATCAAGAGTACGTACATTCGCAATCCTTTGAACGAGGCTAATTATTTACATGTGCATTGTGTTTTCTATAATAATTGTCATCAAAACATTGATAATTTTTGGGTGTTTTGTTAGGGAAATGCTGGTGCAAACCACATAGAATTTATGTACTCGCCATGCAATTATGTCCTTACGTCCTTCGACGTGGCTGAATGGCGATGTGAGTTATCGATCGGTTCCGAGTTAGTTTTGTCAATTGTTCATGTACCATAAGTGTCTTACCAACGTTTGGTTGATTGTGCAGGTCATATCATTAGAGGCAGACATGCTAATGCACTAGCAACGCAGTTCTTATGCACACAAATCTAGGAAATTGTTTTTGCCAACATACTTCCAGGTATGTACTTGGAATATAGATATCGTTTTCTGAATTTGTTTAGCCACAGATCATTGCTATAAACCCTTTGAATGTACATGTGTTTGTTTTGTATCGGATAGCAACAAGCATTAAAGAATGATAAGGACATGGCGACCTTTGACAAAAAGAGGAAATTCAGCAACATGTACATGGGAAAGCTTAATTGCTGTGAAAATGTGAGTAACATAAAAGGCATTTTATTCTTCATTACAATCAGGTATTGAATGGTAATGTGCAAGATAATTATGTATAATGGTTGAATTCGCTGTCAATATTTTACAGATATTCATTCATCTGCATGATCCACATGGTCACTAGTTTCTATTGGTTGTATGTGTGCCCGGACAAGTTTGTGAGATCTGGGATCCCCTCCCAAGCCCAAGGAGAACCATCGTCTGAGAAGATTTGGCACGTTCCATTGTAAGTTTATTGCCTTATCCGCAGTAAATTGTTGAAATTTAAGAAATTTAGTGCATTTATGATATCGCCTAAAGTAACACTAATGTGTTGCAGATTCGTTCGTTGGATTTTCTCTTCGCTAATGAAGTCCAACAAATTTTCAATAAAAAGAACTTCTTCTCTTCTCTTACCGTGCATTACCCAAAAAACCAGGGAGAACAACCAAATGGCCATGACTGTGGGCTGTATGTCATTAAGTACATGCAGCAGACAGAACAACGCCAAGTACGAGATAGCCCCACGAATTTGAACGTCTAATTTTTCTATACATTCTCATTCTTTGCAATTTCTATGTTTGAATTTGTTTTTGGTCCTATATATATAACCGTATAGGGCGAACTGTGACATATTATCTTCACTTTTGCAGTTTGACTACCAAAAGGAGAGAGCTTATACTGCATTGGACCTAATTGAGAATGGTCATAATACCAAAGCAGCTCGATTGCAAATATAACTCATCCTCCATCCCAAAGGGCACAACGGGAAACAGCAGGCCAGAGGAAAAAAAAGATAACTTGGGTCTATAAATAATTTTGTTATTTTGTTGTGAATACACAGGATTAGAATGCTAGTTTAGTGTTCAGATAACTTCCAATTGTGTTTTCAGCTTTATTGTAAATCCATACAAGTTGAGGGTAAATATTATATAGTATCTTTAGTTTTATATTATTTAGAGTTTACCATGTTACAGTCTGTTTGTCCCGTATACATGTATACGCAGGTTAAATTTTTGACAACAGATACAATGGATGCTGTGAAGCATTGCCAAATTTGGACAGTTGCCCATTAATACATCAATTTAGTATTACCATCAATAGTTTAAGTCCTTCGATTCAATTTAATGTAAAACTTTGTGTACATGCTAAATATTTGGGTACTTGGATTCATACATTGTCTTTCAGTCATTCCAAAGTTCGAACTTAAGAATAACCCTAAACGCGCCACCATTGTCTCCACGAATTGTCTTGTGTTGCGTTGTCTATAGTTGGGTTAGTTTGAAATGTTCCTTTAGATGTAAGTTCATTACATATTGTCTCCCATCCTCCAGTGTGCATCAACTTGAATTCAATGAAGTCCACCATCCTTGATGACTTCCAGCCAATCTCGGACAAACTATCATTTAATGCAACACTGTTGGAAGCGTTTACATCTCCACCATTGTCATTCGGTGCTTTTCTTAAACAAGTCTGCTTTGTGTGACCAACCAGTTTGCACTGACTGCATCGTCATTCTTTTGCTTCCTTCGTCCCAGCAGCTGCTCCACCTTTGTTCTTCACGACAATTGGATCTCTTAAAACGCTGTATTTTCCTTTCCTATCTCCAATTTTCAATTCAGTTTCGTCAAAGACCCTTGCAGCTTCTTCCAATCGAGCTTCCAAATTAAACATTTCTCTTTTGGGCACTTCGTATCCTTCTTCCGTTTTGGATCCAAACAACAAATCTTGTTGGTAATTACACTTAAGGAGGCATACCGAAGTGACGTTGCTACCTTACTTGATAATTCACCAACACTATACTGTTGTTTCGTTCCCTCTATCTTTGCGTACTTTCTCCACCGATGTATAAGCAATGATTCAGGAATTTTATCAAGATGCTCATGCTTCATGATGCACAGTGAATGACTACATGGAATGCCAACACTGTCAAAGATGTTGCATGAACATTGTATATGGTTATGGTCAACATAGTAACTGACACTCCATTTGGACTGAGGTTCTCTAAGCTTAGTCAAGCTATACATTCTCCTGTCTCCGTATTCAATGCAATCGTTCTTTATCAACAATTTCATCCTGTAGCTGGAGCTGCATTTTCTTATAAACTTTTCTTGTGCATACTTCTCCTGCATGTTTCTCATAATGTTTGAGGTGTGTAATAGGCACTGGAATCGTATAGTTACTCTTAACATCGTCGTGCACCTTCTTGTTCCGCACCTGTGATATTGCCCGATCTACCTGCATTATGAACTCATACAATTTCAATATGCCTTTCACGTAATTGTTCATACAGAAATTCATGCTCTCACATCTCTGAGTGCTACACAAGCCAGCAAAAAATTTTCCTTTCATGAATGCTTCAGCCCATAGTTCACGTGTCTTATGCATCTTTTTAATCCATTCATTCCCGTGCAAGGAAAATTTGTCCACCATGCGAGACCATCGAGTTTGGAACTCTTCCACATTGTACTTGCTCATCATGCAATCGGTGAACGCCTGTACCTTGTCTAGATCATGTAAATTTGCTTGAGCATTTCTCTTTATGTGCCATGTGCACAGTCAATGGTTCGAGTGCGGAAAAATGTCTTGAATTGCTTTTTTCATCGCCTTATCTCCATCAGTCACCACTAAAATCGGATGCTTATTATACATAGCTTGTAGAAACATGTTCAGTACCCATGTATACGTTTCCACTGATTCATCGCCTATCAGTGCCATTCCAAATATGCATGTCCTGCTATGATGGTTTACACCCACTATTATCACTAATGGCTTTCCATACGCGTTAGTTTTGTAAGTATCATTGAATGTCATCACATCCCCAAAACAACGGCAATCGAACTGAGATATTGAGTCTGCCCAAAAAATGTTTGACAGTCTATTTTCCGAGTCAACTGTATAGTTGAAGAATATATCCGGATCTATAACCTTCTTAGTGCGAAAGTGGGCGATCAAACTTTCTGCATCCGTTTCGTGTATACCGTCGTTTCGGTCAACTGTAAATTGATTGCGCAAATCTTTCAAATTAAACCCCACACGATCATATCCACCAGCTCTGTCCACCATGTATTCCATTATTTTTGATGTTCCAATGCCAACATCGTGCATGTGTTTGGCTTCTGCAAGATAAGGATCTTCAACTGATCAGTTGGATCGAATACATTGTATTTGGTTCCCATGTAGCAACGGATGAGAATGGCCATGTACAAATTTAGTAACTATCCAGTTGCCTTTGGACCTATTTTTAATCACACCAAATAAAGCTGGACACCCTACTATAGTTAGTGCCCTTGGTTCCCTCTTCCTATCTTTCATTTCGTTCCACACGGAGCTTCTATATCCTTCCTTCTCACAAACCCATATTCGTTTTCGAATTGCCCCATTACAATCCTTTTTGACATGATGCTTGCGCACCCCGAATATAATTATTTTGGCATATGTTGAATAAAACTCACTTGCAGATTCAATCCACTCAAATTCTTCACCGATCATGTCTTTAGTAGACAATGAACCATATTTCTTTCCATCTCTGAATTCCATTTGAACATTTGAGGCATTCAAACTAACTGAACCTGTCTGCATTTCATCACTTTCTAACCCACCGATGATGCCTTCAGTTGTGCTTTTTGCGACTCTATAATTGCAATCCATTTATGTAGATACTAGTGTGTTATATAAACTATCCACCCGATGATGAAATATTTAGTGTCTTACCTATACATGCAGTTGACTATAATAGACTTAACTTTCATTCTTTTAAATGAAAAAATTAATGTGCAAGATAACTGAAGTTTAATTATTTAAAATTAAAATAATTCAATATTTATATCTGCAATAACAATTAAACAATGTCTAAAGTAGGGTTTACAAAACTAATAGCACGAAATTTTGATTTGTAATTGCACTAGCAAGCAAACTAATACACCATGGTTTTAGAATACTTTGACCAGAATGAGGATAGATTTAAAATAAATACTACAAATAATTAGTTAAAAATGGTTCATACGTATTTCTAAGTGTGACAAATAAATATACTATATTGTAAATACCTCACTTGTGCTTTGTAAGCATAAGCTATTTGGATCCATTGAAGTTGATAAGTCGTCCGAGTCAATTTATTCTTCAGATGGTTTGTAATTTGTACTGTGATAGAGGGACCATTACAAAGATTATAGCTGAAGATAACCATACCGAGGAAAAAAGGGAAAGTTGGTGATGCATTAATGATTGTTGTCGGTAATACTCCAAACCTTAAGTTGCTCTCACATTTATTACAAAATTTTCTAGTGACCATTTATCACGTGGTTCAATACAATTGAACATTAACATGGTCTAGTAATTAAATGTTATTCTTCACTTATGGCAAGTGAGGTACATGACATGTATCAGAGACACCCCGTATCCAGAAGCAGGCTCCCTGTGTCATATCCAGGGTACCTATTGAAATCCGAAAGGGACTTTTAACGTATTACATATTGTTCGACCCGTGTAATGTATGGGATATCCCGTGGTAAGAAACGGGATTAATTCTATATTTTTCTTATCCATTTGTCCCATATACATACGCGGGGCACCCTAAGTGGAAGGGTACTGCTCAGTGTAAACAGGCAAATTCACCCGTGTAACGTAAGGGCTACCTCGGTGTACGAAACAGGGTTTAAATCTTTATCTATATTTGTCTCTATCATTTGTCCGGTATATCTATGCGAGGACCCCGACCAATTTAACGGGGCAATTACAAAACCATTTAAAGTGGGATACTAAGTGGAACGAGGCCCTCTTACACGACACGGGGTAGGAAAGTTTAAAAAATTAGGGCTTCTGGTGCATTCTGGGAGGGAAAAGGAAGGGCAACGACATTTGACTGTTGGTTTATCTTCCAACCGCCAACGACATGAACCAATAAACTTTCTGTTTCTTCATCTCCTTAAAGGAAATTTCGTAGTGGAACCATTTGGACTCAGAAATTTGAACAACCATGGAATAGGGATTGTTATTGAGGAGAACGATGGGGAGGGTGAAGCAAACAGCCGGCAGAGTCAAGGCGAAGCAACCACCTCAAAAGCGGCAAAGAACAAGCGCCTTCGGCCAGAGTGTTGGAGAAGCTAAAACGTCAACCCGACGATCAACCACCGGTGGCAGTGTAGACCCCAACAAGGAGGGCACGAAGCGACCTGGGGGCTCAACTGTGGACGAGGTAACATCAATTTACAAGTGGACATTTTCTTTAATTTGTCGATTTGCTTAAGTTAGTGTAAATTTTGTTTGGTTGGTGAGAAAACATGTTGAAAATAAATAAAATGTGTTGGGATTGTCCTAGCCTTGGTCCGTGCATAACATGGGTCACCCTCGCCTTTCAGACGGTGTTGTTGGGATGGAGCTGTCGGGGTATCTGCCTGTTATCCTGCCAGGTAATTGCGAGGACCCCGGGGTTTTCCCGGGATAACATATAAATAACTATACAAGGTGTGTTTTCTCTCATATGAAACAAGGGAAGACCCGGTATATAACAAGGGGTAAGTTGGGGTGAGTCTTTTTGGGTATCTGTATGTTAACCCGTTAACATAACATGGGGACCCTGTTCGTACAACTGGGTAACATCAAAAACCATAAAATAGACTAATTTCATCGTGTTGTACACAGGCCAACCCGCTGTGTAACACGGGAAAAATGAGGTGCGTCATTTGGGGTCTTTGCAAATTGTCCCGAATATATAACGTGAGCACCCCGTGTTACACGCGGGGTGAAATATATAATAATTGAAGTACCTATTTTTCCCGTGTGTAATATGGGGTAACATGGTATATAACACGGGGTATGTTGGGATGTTGAGATGGGATCTCTGCCATTACTCCCGTAACTCTATGTGGAGGCCCCGAAGTCACATCTGGCTTCATTTCTCAGTGTATTATTACTAATGTACCCCGCGATACACACGGAGTACCCTGAAATATACCACGGGGTCAATTGTAAATGAGTCATTTGGGAGGCCTACGGATTTTGTTTCTCATTTTTGTCGTGCCAAAAATTTTCTTTGACGTGCATACATATTGTTTAAGATTTAAATATGTTGACAGTGAGGCTGTGTGTTTATGTACATTTGCCATTAAACGTTGTTGTGTTAACAGGATAACCCATTTGTTCAAAGGCATATTTTTAAGGATGGCGAGGTCTGGGCACAAAATTTGTCATCATATGCGCAGACGTTCTAGGCTATTGAAAAGATAAAAAGCAAGCTTACAGTTATACAGTTGCAAGAGTTTCCCAAAACGTGTTTCAGCCACTTCATTGATATGCAGAAGATTATGCACCAAGGCCAATTAATACACCACTTAGGGCTGATAAAAGTGGAATCAGATGACATGGAGGTACTGGAGTTCAACATAAGCGAAACCGGTGTGCGGTTCGTAGAGAGAGATTTTGCATTAGTCACTGGGTTACAATGCAACCCCGACATTGTGAACCACAATGATGGAATATAGACCATTGCAACCCCATTTCAATTACGAGAGAAGTACTTAGACAACTCAAGGTCCATCAAGATTGAGCGGTTGCATAAATGTTTTGAGGCTGCACAATTTGGTATAGAAACTATGGATGCTGTGAAGATGGCGCTACTATATTTACTTAACTGGGGATTTTTAGGTGTGCCGCGTAAAACATTAATTCCGCACAAATTTACTATACTCGTCGAAGATTTGGATAAATTCAATAGCTATCCGTGGGGGACATTTCTATACAATGAGACTGTTAAAGCACTGCATGGGTTCTTCACCCGGCCACCACCGGGCAAAGTTCAAAATGCATCTGGCAGCCATGACGTAAAAGGATTCTTTTTAGCATTTCAGGTGAAATACTACGACATAGCGTGTTTCAATACGCCCGTATATATAATATACATAAACATATATATTATATATAAATTGGATACGGTTTATACTTACCACTATATCTAATGTTGCTGTATATATTTACTTGAAATTTTGGCTAATGTTGTAGGTGTGGGCTTATGAGAGTATCCCCAAGCTAGGGGATGATGGTATTGCATGTAGGATTTCCCAAGCAGTTCCTCGTCTTTTGGGGTGGAAGGCAACCAGCCACACGCCTTACGAAGGCCTTAAATACGCAATATTTGATAAGAAAAATGTAAAGTTCATTAAACACAAAACATTTGAATGGCCATATAGTGTTCATAAAATCCACATCCATTAACCATGTTAGTATTAATATGATGGCGAGGACTTTGGGCAGTTTATGGGGTCCATAAGTCGAGCAAGACGTGAATACAAACCATTTGAAGTTACGAAGAGTCCATGGGGGTGGACCCAGTGGCACATCGAAAAGCAACTAAAAAATGGAACCTGATGTCCAAGCCTACAGATGAGGAGCTCGTTGCCTTCCGTGATTGGTACTTGACGAGCTAGCCAACGACAACAGCTGATATAGAATATGGTAACGTCCCACAGATGTTCTTTGATGGAATTTTATGGCCTGGAGGTTCGCTTCAACCTCACGTGAGTTTCCTGCCATTGTTAATACATTATATTTAATATAATTGGTAAAAGTGGTTAATTTAAATTCGCAACGTTTTTTATGTAACTGTAGACGTGCAGCACATTGATGCATGCTTATTCCACATCAGAAAGAGAATGTATATGACCCCAGAGGCATTTTTAGAGCGTTATGCAATTTTGGATTGCATGTTGTGAGTGAGTTGTGTACTGTCCACGTGTCTTATGAAATTAGTGTCAAAAAAACCATCGTATAGTCCTACTAATCATATTTTGACCTCTATTTGCAGCAAGCTATGTTTATACGCCACAAAAATAAAATTGATTCACTGTTGGATATTAAGGCTGCCAACATATTTTGTCAGGCATTGAAGAGTGAATATCCTATATACGGTCGACCGTGGTGGACATGTAACTATGTAAGAATTTTTTTGTATTTTATTAATTTATACCGTCGGAAACTCATAGCTATCCCTGTGGCATGCACATTGTGTTAACTAACATGAAAACCAAAATCGTAGTTGCTAATGCCAGTTAACAATGGCAACAAACACTGGCTCGTTGCATACGTCAACATAACTAAGAAGCATGTAGACTTGTATGATCCATCTGTGATCAGTACAACATCTCATTTCCAGGAGGAAAATGCCACATGCATATGCCATTTGATACCAAAAATATTGCATGTTTTGGAAAGTTACAAACACCGACAGGAAATCATAGACAATTTAGAGCCGTATACGATTAGAAGGATGGATGACACATTTGCCCAGCAATCAGTGAGGTACGTTGAACGCGGGTTGTTATTTAAAATCGTACTGTACAAGTCTTCATGGTCTGTATCTCCCGTATGTTTGTTAAACTTGTTTGTGACATAATAAATATGTGGTTTTCGTGTAGTGGGGACTGCGGGATGTTCGCTTTGAGATGGATTGAAAAAAAATCCGGTGGACTACTAGTCAATATTGTGGAAAAAAGTATTACTGCCATGAGAAAAAAATATGCAGTAGGGTTGTTCCAACGAAACTTCAAGATGTAATGTATGACAAGTATGCAACATTTTAATATTGTTGTATATTGTAACATAACATGGTTGTATGTTTAATTGTAATATTTAGTTAAATTTAAACAGTGCTACCTATTTGTACATAATATATGCATATCAAGTTTATAATTATGTACCAAAAAATCAATTTTCCTTTACCATATAAATGGTAGAACTTCAAAGTCAATGAAATCATGTCCCAAATGACTACGAATTATGTATCCAAAAATCAAATATTACCTTTGAACTTCAAATATATTAAATCAAATATATTATAAGTATGTAGCGAAAAATGTAATGTTACAATTAATTATGCAACCCTAAACAAAAAATTCAACATTCTCTTCAATTTATTATACTAACATTGAGAACAAATAAGACCAAAACCAACAAATATAATATCGTCCTTAATGAGCAATATAGATAATATTGATTCTAGCATTTATCTATGCCAAAGTTAGTCCCTTAAAAAATATTCATAGTTACCACCAACCATATAAAATTTATTCTACATTTTTTGTATTTAAATATTGTGATACAGTGGAAGAATTTATGAGTACAATGATACTAAAATGAAGTATCATCAAATCATAATAAATATTATAATTCATAGCGAATTACCATAGTCCATTACATCCATTTTGAAGTATTGTGAACCATCAAGAATCACATTGGATTATAACAGAGTATTATTTATCCATGTCAGCGTAATATTTTATCACTTTGAGTATTATCGAATATAATGAGGTACAAAAATATCCATAATACAGTAATATCATCCATATAGTAGTACTATACAAATTATCGAGTACGACTGACCATTATAAAAAACAATAGTCCTCGTAAAGTTATGTCAAACCATAATAGAGTACTATTGCAAATTGGACCATAATAGGGTAAACATATAACTATAATGTAGTATATATTACCAAAATAAAATATTATTATTCATATCAAAATAATGTTGACTTTTATTTTTTTCATTGTCTATAATATGTCACATTAGACCATAATGAGATAATTGAATACCATAGTGAAGTATTATTATCTCTATAGAAGTAACATCGTCCTTTATTGAGTAATATTGACCATATTTGATCATATTTATCTATTATACAGTAACTTTAATCTATGATGAAGTAATGTTACTTTATTTTTCACTCTCTCCGTAATATGTCACATTTGACCATAAAGAAATAATAGAATACCATAGTAGAGTATTATTGTCCGTAGACAAGTGACATTGTCCATTGATGAGTAATATTAGCCAAAATGGATCATATTTATTCATTTACTGGTACCTTTAGTCCATTATGAAGAAATGTTATACATTTATTTAGTTTTTAAATAAAATTTTAATGTATATTTTCATTACTACCCCTTGTCATTTAGTCCGGGGACCCTGAGTCCGGATGTGGAGGAATTTTTTTTTTTCAATTAAAGTCAAATTTACAGCTATGTGATATTTTTTCATCCATTGATTTCTCATAAAAATGAAAAAGTCTTGCTTCTAAATTTGTAAAATCATATTTTATTTTTTGCCAAAATTGTTATTTCTTCCCTTTTTTTTTTTTGTTCCTTTATTTTTTTTGAAACCAACAACCGATTTTATCTTTTTAATTATTTTCACCCATGTCATATATCACTCAATGGCATAGATCACTTCCCTTCAAACTTTTTTGAAAGGTTTCAGTCTAGCATTCTCCAGATAGTCCACAACTATTTAATTTTTGCTCGAATCCTCCTCAGATTACTTGAATTTTTCCCAATCATTGGATACTTCATCATCTAAAAACAGTATTTCCACGTCATCAGTCTAGTCAAGCAGCTGTAACCAGTAAAAATCCCAACATCCAAATCTCTCTCTTCGTCCCTTTCAAAGGCACAGAGCCACAGAGATAAATTATTGAAAGGTTATGTTGCTGCAAAAATCCAAATTGCTTACCCCTTTTAGTGTGTCTCTTTTTCTCTCTCTCGGTTTTTAGAGAAGTAAGACACAAGGATTTTCTATTTTCTATTTTCTATTTTGAGGAAATGCTGTCCAAATGTCAATAATGTAGAGGAAGGAGTACCCAATATCTCTGCACTCCGAGAGCACTAGATTTTTATCCTTGGGAAGGCATGTGGAGGACAAAACCTCGTCTGTATTTGCTCATTGTGGATTGGGGACACGACCCGTTTATCCTTCCGATTTGAAAAGCCTTACCCACCCTCCAATTTCGTCCTGTTTCCCAATAAATTTCAGGTTCGCACGCATTTAATCCTTCCTTTTCTTAATTTTCTTATCGAATATCGATTTTTTCTTTGCATGCGTGAATTTTTAAGTCTTGGTTGCTTGTAACATTGCTGTGTATGAATGAGGTATGTTTGAATTCTTGATGATTCATCAGGCGTTTTTCATGATTGGATTATGATGGTTTTCGGAGTTTTTCTATTCTACCATTTTGATTTTTCTGTTTTACATTCTTTGTAGATTACTTTTTTTGGATAGGAAAAAAAAAGAAAGAAAAAAAAAAGAGAAATATTGGCAATGACAAGGCAATCTGAGAAGTTTTCAGCAGATTTTATGATGGGAGGGGTAGCAGCGGTAATTTCAAAAAGTGCAGCAGCACCCATTGAGAGAGTGAAGCTTTTGCTGCAAAATCAAGGAGAGTTGATAAAAAGAGGCCAGCTTAAGAAACCTTATATTGGTATTGGTGATTGCTTTAAAAGGGTGTTGAGAGATGAAGGTCTTTTCTCTTTTTGGAGAGGCAACCAGGCCAATGTCATAAGATATTTCCCTACTCAGGTACTTCTATTCACTTTTTGTTTCCACGCTTCAAATCCTCATGTTTTCTGTTAATAAATTTTTAGCTGCTCGTATTTTTGGTTGCTATATATTATGTTATTCTGAAGGGAAAACAATGACAGTACTATTTTCTACACTTTTTGCATGTGGCTATAGGTACATGGACTTGGATATAGGTGTCCATTTAATACTTGTCTCAAAGTGTTGGTTGGAATGACCAGTACCAATGTCATATCCTTCCAATTCAGGAACTTTTATGAAGATTTAAGTCCCTTCTCTGATAATAGTTTTTTTTTTTTTTTTTTTTTTTTTTTTTTTTTTTTTTTTTTTTTTTTTTTTTTTTTTTTTTTTTTTTTTTTTTTTTTTTACCTTTAACTGATAATGGCCATTGGATTCTTGGTGATGTACTGATTACTCTTTAGTTTCTGAGGTGTTAGCCCTTTTTTTTTTTTTTTTTTAATCCATAGTTTATCAAAGTTTCCTTTTAATTTTCTTTTTGTGAAATTTTAGTTGAGTTAGAGATCTAAATTATGAAGTGGTTTTTCCAATAATCAGTGAATCAGGTAAATGAAGTAGTATCTCCGCGAATTGAACCAAGCAATTCAAATTATACACTTGAGTTGGAAATGTCTGTTCATTCATTAAGCTTGTGTCTTTTAAGTATTGTTCCTACTTATCTGAACTTAGCCATATCAATTATTGACACTGTTGCACTTGTTTTGTGGTGCCAATAATATGTGTTTACCTATAACCAGATGTGTGACGTATTTCTTGTTTATTTAATTTTTCATTTTATACATGTCCCATTTCATTAGCTGGTCAAGTCGAGTGTACCGTGTATGGCTATAACCATATAAGTCTAATAATGTTGTGTTATGGTCCAAAGGGGTTTAGTTGGATTCTAAGGATGTGTTCTCAATTATCAAATTGCTACACACTATTATTTGAAACTTTGAGATTGTTAATTTGTGCTCTGTTCATTAAATTATATGGTTGTTATTGTCTGAGGTTTGGATCATCTCTTTACTATCCTACCAAATTTTATTACCAAACAGACTTTGGATTATCTGTAGGCTTTCAACTTTGCATTCAAAGGTTACTTCAAAAGCATTTTTGGACGCTCAAAAGAGAAAGATGGATACTTAAAATGGTTTGCCGGAAATGTGGCTTCAGGAAGTGCTGCTGGAGCAACTACTTCGTTGTTTCTGTATCATTTGGATTATGCTCGGACACGACTAGGGACTGATGCAACGGTGTGTCCGGTTAACGGTCAGCGCCAGTTCAAAGGGATAGTAGATGTTTACTGTAAAACCTTAGCTAGTGATGGATTAATAGGGCTGTATCGGGGATTTGGGGTCTCAATAATGGGAATTACGCTTTACAGAGGCATGTACTTTGGGATTTATGACACCATGAAGCCTATTGTTTTGGTTGGACCATTTGAGGTAAGTATCTAGCTCCCTCTTCTTCTGACACTATATGTATGAAATAGCTTTGGAACTGAAGGGGGTACTGGACTTGGATCTTAACTCTGATCTGAAGAATGAGATCTTAACCATTGCATAAACTCTCTCTAAATGAATAACACTAGCCCACATTCTATGTTAGCCTTCCCTGAGAACTATGCAATAGCAGATACCAAAATGAATGTTTGTCAAATGATTTTGAACATTTAACTGGTTAAATTTTTTTTTTCGGAAATATGTTTTTACTTCTCTTTTTTTATTTATTATTTTTGTTCTTTATTTGTTTATTTTAATTATTATAAATGTTTTAGTTTGATTATATTTTCTAGTTTGAAATTCATATTGATTCATATTTTGCCAATGCATTCCTTTGACTCTTTTATTTGCTCCACATATCTGCCGATATATCTAAATGGTTATTTTTAAAATGATGCTTCTCAAACAAAACAGAAGGTTTACTGTGCCCTTGCCAATTTGCTATCCAAGCATCGTAAGAAAATTATTTTGTTTTCTGCAGGGAAATTTTTTAGCTAGTTTCTTTCTGGGTTGGAGTATTACTACAGTATCTGGGGTTTGTGCCTATCCTTTTGACACACTTCGCCGGAGAATGATGCTAACCTCTGGGCAACCAACAAAGTACCGCAGTGGCATTCACGCCTTGAATGAGATCATTCGCCTTGAAGGTGTCACAGCACTTTTCCGAGGACTAACAGCAAATATGCTTCTTGGTGTTGCAGGGGCTGGGGTGCTTGCAGGGTATGATCAGTTGCACTGCATTGCGTATAGAAATGGTTATTCTTTCGAGCCAGTCAACCAGTCTTTGAAGTGAAAAACTGGACATGGATTGTGCATACGTGGGTATCTTTGCAAACGATTTATACCTTCAAAAGGAAAACTCAACAAGCGTGTAAAAGTGAGGTATTAAAGGTATGAAATATGAAGAAGATATTGGTCTATTGGGACTATCTCCTCCCACAATGACTTGAGGAGATAGGCTTCCATGTATATTTGTAAATTTAGGAAGAAATGGCACTCATTATTGATTGTAGTTTTAGCAATACAAATACAAAATTCAGGCAATAGAATATTTTTTCTCCCATTTTAATATCTTTGAAAGCTTTTGGGTGAAATCCAAGAATGGATGCTGAAAATTTACATGCTATGCAGTTGATATTTCATATTTCAGAGGATTGTTTAACGAGGACTACTTTGGACAAATTTCAACCTTTGATCAGGAGAATGCCATGTCCCACTCACCTTCATACGAGGCTCCAGATTGGACACAAAGCTGGGTGTTCTTGGAAAAATCTTCTTGATATTTGATTTATTCTGGAAGTATTAGCAGGAAAGAGGTTGGTGTATATGTTGTGTGCCTATTCTGCAGAGTGGTCTTGCGTCCACGTTTGCCTATTAGATACATAATTGTTTGTTAACTTACCTTGAATTTACTTCACGAAAATCACACGTCATGCATGTAAGTTTGCTAATTAAACAGTGAAAGTAAAATTCTTCACCTTAGCTGACAAAAGGGATGCATATGGTGCATTAAATAAAATTCAACTAAGTATTTGCAATGAATATTAGAGTTAAAACTCATTTACCAAAGTTTCAGATACCATTTTATATGTTGTATTGTTATGGAGTTAAATCAGGTATCACTAATTTATAAAGCATGTAGCCCTCTTATTTAATTTTTTATTTATTTAATTTTTATTTTTTATTTAATTTTTAAATCATTAGAATCTTGCAGCATTCTATGGTATCCATAAATTTGATAAATAACCTCGCCAATAGTATATTAGTTTAAAACCACGTAACATGTATGTAACATTTATCTAACACATAATAGAAGTTATCCTACCAAAGTAAATGGGGAGTCTTAAATAGTAAACACGTTGCATTAAAAAGTATATATATGAGCATAAAAAATTTCTCATTGACATCCATTTCTTTACAACCATCAAAAGTCAATTGTCTTCCAAAAATAGAATATCAAAAAGTTTGACAGAGAAAAAAGCACTGGGGTTTACATGCATTATCTATTATCTATTTCATTTAAAATTCATCACCATAATCAAGGAACAAAAAATTCAAAGGTTTAAAAAACCAAGTGGATTTCCACAAGCATGAAAGTGAATCCCAAGCAAAACCCAAAAAAAAAATAAAAAATAAAAAATTAAAATAAAATAAAACAATGGCTTCCAAATTTAAGCTAAAAGCCAGAAATTATTATGACGCTTGGTGGTGATTAAATAGCCTCCCAATTTCCTGCTCTTCCTCCTCACTGCAATTGTCATGCAGGAAGCATTTTGAATGCAATATTCCACAACTTCTTTGCGTCTCCTGTTTATTGACCACATCATCATTAGCTGCCACCATATTGACTGCTTTCTATTTTGCCCAAGAACTAGTAATGAAACTTTTTGCCTCTTTGCTTCTTCCACTATTATTGGTCCCTTTTCTTTCCCTCCCACCAATGCTATCTCAACCTTCACCTATATTCAAACCCACGTAATAAAATTTTGAGATATTTATATACTTCAAATAAACAAATGTACGTTTTGGGGAATTAACCCCTACGTTTGGTTAAGTTTGGGGTTTTCTATTTTCAATTTTTTTCTTAATAGTTTTAATTAATTTTCTTTTTTTGCTAAATAAAAAAAAATCTCCTAATAGTATCTTAAGCATCGGACCATAGATCTGGCGATGTGGTATAAAACCATCCGATGCAATAGCAAAATTTTACTTAACATAATTTGGATGATCTTCTAAATAATAGTTAGATTTCTTACCTAGTTACAAACTTTATGAAAAAAAAAAAAAAAAAAA